>MVGT01002051.1:262091-287247 GCA_002174775.1 Macleaya cordata | reverse complement strand
CTAACTAAATTATATACACTATATATATATATATATATATATATATATATATATTCATATATACATTTATATATATCTACAAATCAGATTTCTTTCTTTTTTTTGTTAGGTCCCACATACTCTATTCTTTTTTTGAACATTTTCGTCGAACAAAAGTCATGACTCGATCACCTGATGAGCAGGCCCATCTGCCTGCCCGACTGAGACCTAGCCGTTTAACTAGGCCAGCTGGTTCGATCGGGGATTGAGTTTTTCTGTTTTAGTGAGCCAATGAGGCTGGGGGGTTAATTTTGGAGTGATTGTGAGTCAATTATTGGATCAGAGTACTGATCACGCCCAACACTGGATTACCATCCATGCATGCATAATTAGGGACGGCGGATCCGGAACGGATCCAGAACCGGTACCGCTAATATGAAGGCGGTTTTGGTTCCTATCGATTCCGATTCCGGAATCTTAATTGGTAGTTCCAGATCCAGTACCGCTAGGATCTACGGGTACCCAATATACGTATTCTGATTTTTATGCCTTTTTTTTCACATGAAAAGTATTTGTATTTTGTATTCTATTCAATCATAAAATTAATTTTATTTTAAAATTTATTGTATAATAGTCCTTTGGTTTTTTTTTTCTATTTTTAATTAAAAAAAAAAGAGAACTCAAAAACCCTTTTATAGTAGACTAAATTATAAAATTATAAAATTTATACGAAACTAGGTACTCGCAGGTACCCGTTGGATGGAATCGAAATGGATCTGAAATTAATCAGATGCACAAAATGAGGTCCCAGAACAATAATAAATTGTTCCTGTTCCGGTAGGTAATTTGGTACCCATTGATATCCTTATGCATACTTAGGTGCTCGAGCCAACGAGAACCAATCGAACCTCTAATAACACCTCTAATATAATTGTACGTCACTCTCTCTCTTCACTTCACAGGGAGACGACGGGATTTCCCTCAATATCATATACATTATTTTCTATTATATAATATTATTTAGAGAAGGGTTCGAAGAAACTTAAGTTCATGTAATTTTAATGTTACCAACATCATGAAATGAAGGTGATATAAGGTATGTTTTTATAAGGATGTTCTCGTTACCATAAAATCATCATAGAGGCTCTGCTTGGTATGCAAGAAAAATTTGCATAATGCAAATTATCACAGCTGTGGTAGTGGTAGTTTGCATGAACAAACAGGGTCATAGGTATCCTAACTAGCAGAAGAATACCATACCAAGCAGCTGATTTATCAATTTGGCCGAGAATAATTGCAGATGCGAAATTTTCTTGCATACCAAGCAGGGCCATAACTTTAGTGTGATTCGATATATCATTTTATAAAATTTGTATAGTTGGTAAACAGAATGGACGGATAATGCTATACTTACAACAAAATCCTACAGAAAAACATACAAAATTGAAATCTGACGGTAGTGGACATTCACACATCCTCGTGATTTGCGTCACATACCCTTGTAATTTACATCAAACCTAAAACTATTCTTTTCCGTAGATTATTTTGTAGATTTTTTAGTAACTCTAGCACTATCGTTTCCCCCTTCACTCGGATCGAGTGTATGCATATAAATTATGAAGTGCAATGATGTGTTTAATTAATTAATTTATTGCAGGGAGAGAGCAGTCAATGGATGACTGTGGAGTTCAAACACCCCAATCCATCTACAGACGATTGGGTGGCTGTTTTTTCTCCAGCCATATTCAAGTAATTAATTAACTTTTTTGTTTTTTCTTAACCATAATTTTTTATGTTTAGTGCGTTCGTTTTTAAATCTCAATAAGCCAAAACTCATCTTTCCGTTCTGTAATCTACTTTTTGTGGAAAGATTTTAACTTTTGATTTTACATGTTGATTAATCTGCAGTGCTTCCACATATGAACCCACCATGGGCAAACCTAGTTCTCTGACTCCATTGTTGGTTTCTGCCCCAATAAAGGTCTGTATAAATGTATTCTCATTACACCTGAAAAATCACGGTCTAGACAAGTTTGGTTCTATCTAAGTAGTTCTCTAACTACATATGGCTATTTAACCCGTGAACCCGATCTCAGCCCAGACCTGACTACTGGGGTGGGCTCAACCCCAAACAGCCCAACTCAATTATATGAATTATTATGAGGGAGCTTGGTCCAAGGGTTTGATCAGGAGGAGGCTAACTTAGGGCTTGGACCCAATTATGGAACTGGTTGAGGCTTGGATCAAGCCCAGACTCGGAACAGTATTTTATGTGATTTTTCTTTTTTAAGGCAATAAATATTGTTAAAGTGATCTAACTAGTACTTTTTAATCTATATTGTTAATGTATATACAGTACCAATTCGCGAATTACTCAACTCCAGATTACGTGAAGACGGGATGTGGATCTTTGAAATTCCGTCTTATCAATCAGAGATACGACTTCGCCTTTGCATTATTTTCTGGTGGACTCTCAAAGGTATTATAAAGTCATCTTCATCTACGGCACGACTTAAATTAGTCATCAACCATTTATATATATATGGTTTGTTTAGATGGGGGATTCCAAGGTAGGGATTCAGTGGGGACCATGGATTCATGTTTCTCTGGTTTGTTTGGCTGCCAAGAATCCCTGAAAACTTGTTTCCCAGAGAAACATGTTTTCCAACAAATCCCTGTTTTGGAGTCCCTCCTCCCCCCTTAGAATTTGCGGGAATTTTAAATTAAAGATTCTTTTAAGCATTCACCCCACAAAATTAAAATAACAAAATAGAGATTTTCCTTAAATTTTAAATGGCAGCCAAACAAACCAAAGGATTCAAGCTTCCAAGGATTCATGAATCCATTGATTCTTTTATGGTTGCCAAACAACCCAAATGATTCATGTTTCTAGGGATTCATATGTTTCCAAGGACTCATATTTCCCAAGAAAACATGAATTCTACATCCAAACACACTAATAGTATATAATTAAATAGATAGTTTGGATCAACTTTCTTTAGAACAGTTTCTAATTAATGGTTCCCAATTTATTCTTTTTCTTTTTACAATTTCGATTGGCAATTTAGTTATTTGTTTAATTTGGTATATTAATTTGAATTTTGCAGCCAAAGTTAGTAGCTGTTTCAAACAAGATTGCTTTTGCAAACCCAAAGGCGCCTCTTTATCCCCGTCTTGCTCTTGGAAAGTCTTGGGACGAAGTAAGTAGTTAAATTTCCATTTCATTTCATTTATTATAAATGTCATGATATTTATTAATTAATGAGAGCAAATCTGGGGTACATACGTATGCAGATGACTGTAACTTGGACGAGTGATTATGACATAGATGAGGCGATTCCTTTCGTCGAATGGGGCCTCATAGGTGAAGAACAAACTCGTTCCCCGGCTGGGACACTAACGTTCACTCAAACCAGCATGTGTGGTATGATACCCATGATACTTGATCGCGACGTATAAATTCATTATTTATCTATACTTGTATACATACATACATACATACATACATATATACATCTACACGCGTCATTGCACGAGTTTCTTATGATCAATTGAAGTGATCTATCTATATATTGATGATGATCAGGCCCACCGGCACGAACGGTTGGTTGGAGGGAACCTGGCTTCTTCCATACAAGTTTCTTAAAGAATTTGTGGCCAAATCTAAAGTAAGTTCATTAATTTTAATTGATTAAACTGGCAAGCTAGCTAGCTATATATATGGTTTAAAGATCCAAAATTGATCATCATCATGTATTTTATACGTATATTAAATGAAAATTAATGTATGTATTTATACAGGTATACATACAAGCTGGGGCATCGATTGATGGATGGTACATATGTTTGGAGTAAACTCTACTCATTCACAGCACCTCCATATCCTGGCCAGAATTCACTTCAACGTGTTATTATCTTCGGAGATACCGGAAAGGTCTAACTTAATTCATTTATCACATTTATCATTGTGTTTGATTGTTCACCGATGGTCTTAGAAAATCTCGGCAAGTTCAAGTCAGTCGCGACTCGTGCCCTCTTAACTAGTATGAGTTAGACTTGACTTGACACTGATATCAATTTGAGCTGTGAATTGTTAGCCAACTTGATCCGGCTAGTTCATGATGCATCACTTGGTGCAGTTGAGCTAGAGTATACTGTCAATTTGCCTCTATACAATGGAGTCTGCTGGCTCAATTTTTCTGACCCAAGCCCGACCGAACCTGAAGATTTGAAGCAACGGGAAACCGACTATTTAAATTTGCAACATTTTGCTGATCAGTTGTGAAACAGTGAGAAACTAAAACTAAATTCCTATATACATGTTAATATGCTGCAGGCAGAGCGAGATGGGTCAAATGAGTACGCGAACTACCAGCCAGGGTCTCTCAACACCACAGATACGCTCACAAAGGATTTGGACAACTATGATATAGTCTTCCACATTGGTGACATGCCTTACGCAAATGGTTTCATCTCCCAATGGGACCAGTTCACCGAAATGGTGGAGCCAATCGCCTCCGCTGTACCTTACATGGTTGCTAGGTTTGTTTCTCATTTATATATTATTAATCTTTGATTACCTAGCTAGCTCAATGGTTTATTTGATGAATATTTTAGGGGTTTCTTATCATTTCTCTCTTCTTTTTTCTCCATCTTAGTGGTAATCACGAACGCGATTGGCCAAATTCGGGATCATTTTATGACACAACTGACTCAGGTGGAGAATGTGGTGTACCTGCTGAAACTATGTTTTACGTACCCGCTGAAAATCGTGCCAAATACTGGTAAACGAAAATTTTCAATTTATGTTTCGAGTTACCACAATAAGTAATTGAAGATTTCGTTTAGTTTAGTTGAATAGGTAAAATCGTTGAGTGTTGGATATCTTATCAATTAATCATGCATGTTCCACTCTATATATATTTGTAGGTACTCTGTCGACTACGGTATGTTCCGTTTCTGCATTGGAGACTCTGAACATGACTGGAGAGAGGGAACCGAGCAATATGCATTCATCGAGAAATGCTTCGCAACAACAGACTGACAAAAGCAACCATGGCTTATCTTCGCCACTCACCGTGTTCTTGGTTATTCATCCAATGCTTGGTATGCTCAACAAGGATCATTTGAAGAACCCATGGGTAGAAGTAGTCTACAAAAGCTATGGCAGAAATACAGAGTTGATATTGCTTTCTATGGCCATGTTCACAGCTACGAGAGAACTTGCCAAATATATGAGGTAGGAATGGATGGGTGTTTTAAAGGCCTCGATGTTAGCAAAGAGATATCTATCGTTAACTGCTTTATGAACTTTGCTTTGAATCAATGATCCTTTTTGTCTGCTGATATGTACACCATATGTATATGTATCTATTTACCACAATTTGATATTATGATTTTTATCTCATATTAATTGATACTATTTGTCATGGGCGTACTGCAGAATATCTGTGTGAACTCAGAAACGACACACTTCTCAGGGCTATGGAACGGGACCATCCACGTAGTTGCAGGAGGAGGAGGAAGCCATCTTGCGGCCTTTACGGAATTAAAGACGAGATGGAGTTTATTCAAAGATTATGACTTTGGGTTTGTGAAGATGACTGCCTTCAACCACACATCACTACTGTTTGAGTACAAGAGGAGCAGCGATGGAAACGTCTATGATTCATTCACAATTACAAGGGAATACATGGACGTGCTGGCTTGTACCATCGGTAGCTGTGCAGCCACCACTTTAGCTGCCTAGCTAATTAGAGTACTACGTACTGATCCATCACTGGAGGAGGAACATTAGTTATTATTAATTAGTTCCTCAGTGGAGGAGGAACATTAGTTATTATTAATTAGTTCCTCAGTCTTGAGAATTTTTCTTCTTTTTGACTTTCTGTTTGTTTTGCTTTGGATTAGTACTAGCTAGGTTCGGTAATAAAAATATGGCCTGTTTGATGTATCTTGTAGGTATATGGGGTGCACAAAGTATGTCAATGAAAATTTAGATGATTTCATTTTCTTTTTCTTTTTTTTTTTCATTTTTTTTTTCACTCCCGAACCCGTTAATTTGAAGATTAGTAGCTAACAATACAAAAAAGATCCACAAATTGATGGATTGTCCATCGATAAAACCCCACTTTTAACCCATTTCACGTCCTTCCCCTTTTCCTCTCTTTCCCTCGATGGACTTTCAAACCCGGAATCATTTTCAAAACCTCATATTAAGAATTCTTTCACTATCAGGTGTGCCCCTCAGATCACCAATTTTGAGGGTTCAATCATTTTTTTTTAAAGTCAGCCCTCTGAACTTGCTCTAAGAAGCGGATCCCAAGTGGATGACTGGGTGAGCTGAAATGAAATGCTGAATAATCTAATGGCGGGTCGGTCAGGGTCCGACTACAGCACACAGGCCCGGTTAGAATTACCAGTCCGTCTCCAATCCCCGCCAAAAGTATCAAAATCTCCTCTTTCCCCTTTCACTACCTCCAGCAAGTTTAAGAAAACGTTACTTAGGAGTGAGAATCCACTGCACCATCTCCCTCCCTCCCTTGCTCACTTTCAATAACAGATTTGCAGGAAGGGCAAAAAGAAAAAAAAATATATATATATCAATTCTCGTTGGTTTCTTGTTCGAGGTTTCTTAAAATCTACGAAGCTAGGGCATCCAACAGTACCAGAGGAAGTGCTTCAGAATTTGGTTTATATTTGTTGAGAAATGGATCACTCGCTCTGGGGGCATTTACCGTTGTTGGTGAGATCAAACTCGAAGGAATCTGTGGAATACATACTTCAAGCCCTATGGAGAACCCGAAAAACTGGTCTCGACGCCGCCGACCGCGATATTATCAGAGAAATGCTCCAACTTCAGAATGAGACCGATCTTGATCCCGTAAACAAAAAAAATTTCTTCTTTTTTTCCTGGATTTTGATTCTTTCTTCCATTTCGGATGATTCTTGTAATTTAACTTTATTTGCTCTGTTTAAATTCTTGCAGAATTTTAAGTTATACTGGTGATAATTATTAAGAATCAAAAGTTGAATTCAGAATTAGGGCATAATGATTGTTGTGCAGAGCAGTTTGAACAAATTTGTCAGAAATGGATGATACATACTTCAATTACTAGTGTAATTAGTTGATTTAGCTTTTCTATTTTTGCAGCTTTTGGTATGCCTCCGCATGTTAATCCGCAGGTGTGTCTATGAAAATATTAGTAAGGATGAGATTCAGAAGCTGTTTCCTCAAGAGGTCTTACCAGAATTGCAAAGATTACTAACGATTCTACTGCAGAAGTTTCAAAGGGAGTGGCGAGATGATGCACTCAAGGACCAGGTCTGTCAATTTACTTATCTGATAAGGTGTTCTTGAGTGGAGATATCAACCTATCTTTGTAGTACATGCAGTTAGCACCAATTATTATCGTTATTGTTAGGAATCTTCCAGGCCAAGAATAGACTGAATCAGATGAGCCTAACGTGATCTTAACCATCACTGACATGGAATTTATGTGCTCCTTATAAGCCTTACTATTTTTTACCTTCAAATGTTGCAATGGAGTGGACGGTTAGCTCATCTGATTGTCGCAGGTTTTGGCCTAGGAGATTGCAGAGGTGGATTCCATATTTCAAGACCATCTGTGTTCTTCTACCCATTTATGTTGAAGCATTGATCCTTTAAATTTGTTTAACTACATCTGCTCATTACAATTTATATAGGCTTTAGTGACCAAACAATGCATTTTCATTCTGGCCCGTTTCAAAAAAAAAAAAAAACAATGCATTGTCTGGGTTATGCAGTAATTTCATTTAAGAAAGGCTTGGCCATAATTCCCTCTTTTGCTTTTTTCTTCTTTCAAAATTGCCTTCTACATGTTTACGAACATAGTAGGATCAAGGAGCTGACTCATTTCCTTTATGAAACTTATCCAGGTTATTTTACCTCGTTTAAAGGCAATGACATGGAATATGGCAACTCAAAACACAGAATCAGTAGATCCAGTTGCAGTTATTAATTTGAAGGTATTTGATTATTTACTTGAACCATTATTGTGTTGCAATGCACATTCTATAGATTCTATTCGTATTCGTCTAATCTTTTGCAAGTTTAAAAGTTAGTTACATCTACTTTTCCTTTAGTTTGGTCAGTATGTATTATTGCATATCTCACTACAAACCATGGGTTTCTGTTAATTCCTACTTCAATTTCTGCAGCTCCAAGATGATACACAATCTCTATTAGGAGAAACAGAGGTGAAATTTCAATTGGAAAAAGACACTCTACAAACAATGCTGAAGTCCATGTACTACATAAGAGACCAGTTGTCTAACATGGTAAACACGATCACTAATATCTACCTTGTTGGCGAGTGAGCTAAAGGGTATAAATATGTGTATTTCAGCTGTTTGGTGACTTCATCTTTCTTTTCATGACTTATCTTGTCAGGGTGAGACCGCTAATGGACATGCTCAAGCCCAGGAAGCAAGTAAAGTATAGTTAGTCAAGATGCCTCAACTAGAAACCCATCATCTTTGCTGTGGCAGATTTGGTAAGAGATTGAAGGTTCGTTGAAGAAAATTTTTATTAGCTAACAGTTGGAATACACTACAGACCTGTAAATTGCTACTTTAGATTTGTGATGCATTTCCACAAAGTGTGTACAATTCCTACTCAATTTATGTTTAATTTCTGTTAATACTCCTCTTTACACTCTGAGTCTTTCTTAGTTACTTCAAAAGTAGCCAACCTATTGTTTGCATCAATAATTATAAACATTTATCTGATTTTTTGGGAAGCCGACACAATATTTATTTGGTTTGTATTTCACATTAACAACTGTCTCCTTGACCCCCACTGCATTCGTGTGTCTACAATTCCAACCCGCTTGATGCTTTCTGTTCTCCTACCAGATGCGTTTCTGTGTATTGTTATTTCAGGTTCATGAGTATTTAGTAGTTATTAATTAATTCCAAGTAAACCACCCTCCACATCCAAATTTCAGAAAACCAGCTTAAAAATAGAGAGAAAACCAGATCAAGTATATCTAACATGAAAGGAAGCACTTAAACCGATTTAAGTACTTCAAATCTGGAAGCAAACTCACTCCATATCTTTGTTGACTATAAATTGTAATAAAAAGGTACTCTACAATGATGTAATGAATGACAAGATATGTGAAGTCGATATTTTTCTTGCTTCAAAAAAAAAATGTGTGAATTAGAATGTGCACCAGTTATCATTTGGCAGGCAGTACCTCTCTATCATCATTCATGTCTCATCCCCATGATTTGGCTATCTGACCTTTAGCTCTATCTCAGGGCCATAGTTTCAGTCAGTGAATCTGGCTTTCAGATCCTTCTTCACTGTGAAAGCAACTTGTCTTGCATCTACACTTGTAACACTTCAGTTATCACCATCCACCAAACTCGAACCTGGTATCTTCTTCAAACCCCCATCTTTCATCATGTTCCTCAGCCTTAAGACATCCTCCCACTGGCCAGCCTCTGCGTACATGTTTGACAGAACAACATAAACCCCATGATTATGAGGTTCCAAATGGAGCATCTTTTTCACCACTCTCTGCGATTTCAATATTCCCATGGTTCTTACATGCTCCCAATAAAGCTCCTAAAACAACAATATCGGCTTTCCAAATCATCCCATTTATCAACTCCTCAGCCTCAATTAATCTCCCATCTCGCCCAAGAAGATCGACTATACACCCATAATGTTCTATCTTGGGTTCCATCCCCTATGCCCTCTTCATGGAAAGGAAAATATCACGACCAACTTCAAGCAAACTGGCATGGCAACAAGCGGATAAGACCCCTACAAAGGTGACATCATTTGGCACGGTTTTCGCCTTCTCCATCTCCTGAAACAGCTCAAGAGCTCCTACTGCATGCCCATGTACAGCCAGCCCACAAATCAAGGCATTCCAAGATGCAGTATTTCTCTCCGGCATTTCATCAAACAGCCTTCGAGCCATTGCCCCATTCTTTGCAGACATGTCAACTAACGCCGTTCCCAGTATCAATCCCACTTCAATTCCCTTTTTTTTTTTTTTAAAATATAGAGATGAATCTGCTCTCCCAATTCCAAAGAACCTGATCGAGCACAGGCAGACAAAACAGATGATAAAGTTACACCATTGGGTCCTATTCCTTCAGCAAGCATTTGATCAAACAGCGTCAATGCCTCGTTCGAGCAAAAATTTTGTGCATACCCACTAACAGTTGTGGTCCATATTATGTACTTCTTCAAACAAGTTTCGGGCATCACTGATATTACCGCAAACTCCATAACAACGAATCAAACCATTAACAACATGCAATTCTAAATCTAAGCCAAACTTTAAAACATGGGTATGAATTTGTTTACCAGATATAAGTAACAGTTAGTACAAGCTTTGAGGACAAAAGAGAAGGTGTGTTCACCAGGTATAACGCCAAGTTTTCTCATTTTCATATAAAGCAGTATCGCTTCAGACGTATTTGTATTACTAGCTTGAGCTCTGCTGAGCGTATTCCACATAAAGGAATTGGGTTCATGGGTGTTGTTAAAGAGTTTTAGAGCGTAATTAAGATCGCCAGAATCAGAAAGAGCACAAAAGGATATGATTCGGCCTGCAGCGTAGTTGTCGTGGATGCGAGCAGAAACTACCATTTGAGCGTGGATTTGTTTGAGTTGGTTCATTGAAGAACATCCGTCTGCAAGAAGAGACAGATATGGAGGTTTTGCTGGTCTGGGTAGCGGAGGAGGAGGTGAAGTCTGGGTGTGAAATGGAGATCGTAAGTAGAGGAAGAGTCTCTTGAAGAGACGTGGTTTTGGCGGGAACATCTAGGAATTTTAGGGGATAAAGGTAGTTGGTGAGCCATTAAAACTAGCCGTTAAGGAAGTTCGAGCAAGGCTTTTGATGATTTTTGATTAGTTTGGGTTCCTTTTAATTTTATTAAAAGTTTACTAGAAATCCAATGTGTAGACACCATCCATCAACAATATTATCTTTAAAATCTATTGATTCAAGAATAGGTTTGCCAAAAATCTTTTGTTGGCATCGATGATGGCCACAAGAGTGTATACTATACTATGATGATATTTCACGTGATCGCACGTTGAACTCGTATTATTCCAATTCTTCCTTGAGAGCGGATCCGTGTACATGTTAAAATTTACCTTATATCTACAGGTCGAAATCGCCGTTGGATCGTTCTACAAGAATGGTACAGGTTAAAATTTACCTTATATCTACAGGACAAAACTCACCGACAGACTGACGTGAATGTCATTTCCCACGTCAGTCTGTCTCTCTCTCCCTTCTCTCTCCCTCTTTTTCTCCCTCTTTCTCTCTCTGCTTTCTCTCTCTCTCTCTGACGTCAGTCTATCTCTCTCTCTCTCCCTTCTCTCTCCTTCTTTCTCTCTCTGACTTTCTCTCTCCCTTCTTTCTCCCTTTTTTCTCCCTCTTTCTTTCTCTAACTTTACTCTCCCTTTTTTTCTCCCTCTTTCTCTCCCTGTTAATCTCCGTTTTTTACAAATCTTGATTTCCCTATCTCTCTCTCTCTCCCTTTTTTTCTCCCTCTTTCTTTCTCTAACTTTACTCTCCCTTTTTTCTCCCTCTTTTTCTCCCTGTTACTCTCCGTTTTTTTTATGGAAGACGAAGTTGAGATACATCTGCACTACTTCAACATTCAATCCAACAAAATACAAGTTTCAGTTCATTCACAGCAGCATGCTTTAATGTTAAATTACAGAAAACACGTCTCAAAAAAAAATTATAGCAGCTTGTCTAAAACGTGACCCCACCCCTGCTGCTTCCTGCTGCTCAACTCCTATAACCTACAACATGAGGAATAATATGAAGAGAGCGGATCCGTGTACAGGTTAAAATAACTATAATCACAATTTTTACTTTGCTGAGACCACTCTGACTTCTTGATCTATCACCACAAATACTCAAATTGTTGATCCCACTACACATTTTGTCGTCTCCCAACTGACAAGGAATGCAAAGTCCGGGATCTCTCCCGTTAAGCGATTCATATACAGTTGAAGTGTCTGTAAATTTCTCAAAAACCCTAATTCATTCGGAATTTCCCCTTCAAGCTGGTTATATCGCATTTCTAACTCTGTCAAGGACCTACATTTCCCGATTCAGGTGGAATTTCCCCAGATAGGAGGTTTTCAGAAAGGTAAAGCATTGAAAGCTCGGTGAGTGAACCAAGTGAGGATGGAATTCGACCGGTTAACCTATTATTTGCAACTGAAAGAATCTTTAAACTAGTACAGTTTCCCAACTCAGAAGGAATTTCTCCAATAAAACCGTTCGAAGCCAAAACCAATCTGCTCAATCTCTTGCAATTACTACCAAAACCCAGAGAAATCATACCTTCTAGACGGTTTGAACTCACATCAAACGTAGTGAGAAGATTGAGATTCTTCAAACTTTGAGGCAAATAACAGGGAGAGAAAGAGGAAGAAAAAGAGGGAGAAAAAAAGGGAGAGTAAAGTTAGAGAAAGAAAGAGGGAGAAAAAAGGGAGAAAGAAGGGAGAGAGAAAGTCAGAGAGAGAAAGAGGGAGAAAAAGAAGGAGAGAGAAGGGAGAGAGAGATAGACTGTCGGTGAGTTTTGTCGGGCCAGACGGCTGTATTAATAACCGTCCATCTAGAACGATCCAACGGCGATTTCGACCTGTAGATATAAGGTAAATTTTAACCTGTACACGGATCCGCTCTCTCTCTTGCACCCTCAATATCTGAAAACAAAAAACCCTCAAACACTTCCACTTTTAAAAAAAAAAACTATTCAGTCCACCAACTTCATCACATTTGATATGGCTGGTGAAAATGCAATTTTGTAGACCCAACACCATTTAGATCCATTGAAGATCTTCAATGTGATTGTTGGGAATTACTCATTTCAAATGAAGAGCATGTTTAAAGTGGTGTTTATTTTACTTTGGCCAGCTGAATCATGAATGAATTTAAGTTTGAATTGTGTAGAATCTTTAAACATAGGTATTTAAAAATGAATTCATTTCCATTGAATTTCAAATCAGAACTTCGTCATAAATTCTGATTAATCTAATTCTATCAAGACATAAAGGCATTAAAAACATTCAAATAAGTAAAATATCAAAGAAAATCAGATTCAAATGCCTTAAAAAAAAAACTAACACCTTTACACTGCCTAAAACTGTAAAATTTGCTTTGGTGAATTGAGTTGCACTTTGGAGCTGATCTTCCAATGCACCCCACAGCCGAATGATAGAGGGTATTGTGCACCATCCAATCATGTAGACTCAACAAGTTTCTGGTTATTTAATCGCCGGTGAGTATAGAATTTTTTTTTTTTTTATTTTATTTTTCTTGGCCGAATTGACGTGGCGCGTTAATTTGCGTCAACGCCAAAAAAAAAAAAAAAAAAAAGGTGCGACTGAATTTATTTTGTCATGTGAGTGACGTGGCGGGGTGTTTAATAGAGCCCGTCTAGACTATCGAAAGAGTGAAAAGAGAGCAAAGGGGGCGCCGCATACTAAATGCTGTTGTGGACTGGTGGGCGCATTACGCGTTCTCCGGTACTTCAAAATGTCTTTTTCAACTCCTTTTTTTTCTTTCTTCCCCTTCTTGCCTTTTTTGCCCTGTTTGCCTCATCTCACACTCCAAACTATGAAGAAGCATTCAAAATGAAACTTCTTGTGAGTGAGAGGAGAAAGAAGACGGCCAAAATAATTTTTTTTTTTTTTTTTGGTAAGTAAGAAGGGTTTGTCGCTCTCCCAGGCACTTTTAGAAGGAAGAAGATATTATTGGAGATTATCGAAAGATTCATATCCTCCCTCCGAAACCCTAATTTCTCAACGAAAAAGGTCAGTCATTTTATCTCTCTCTCTCTCGAGATCTCAATTTCTGTATTTTATTCGACTCTTGCAAAAGCAAACAAAACCCTAATTCGTCAATCACGGTATAGTCTGCAGAGAGAGAGAGAGAGGTGAGGTGAGGAGAGGAGAGAGAGAACAGAAAACGAAAAAGGATGGCGACGAAAATTGAGGGAGATGAGAAGGTCATCGCAGCAGCTCAGAAGATTGTGAAGAGTTTAGGAAACTCGAAGAATCTCACTCAGGACATGATCTTGATTCTCTCCAATTTCGATAATCGTCTCTCTAACATCACCGAATTGTTCTCTGCGGACTCCTCAGGCGTTCGCAAGTCCAAAATTGAAGAGCAATTTGAAGCGGCCGAGAAGGTTGTTCTTCGTTGGGAGTCGAATTCCAATTCTCGCCACCGGCGGAACTCCTTGCGGTGGGAAGATTCCCCTGATGAGGCTGCTGAGTACCTCTCGGCAGTGGACGAGGTCCTCCGTCTTACAGAAGATTTATCGCTATCGTCGTCGTCTCCGGATGGAGATATCATGGACCGTGCCGAGAGCATTCTACAGCAGGCGATGTCGAGGCTGGAGGACGAATTCCGCCACATCCTAACTCGTAACACAGTCCCTCTTGATGCCGAGCTCCTTAATGGATCATTTCGTAATGTTTCACTTTCGTTTGCCTCGACTGAGGGTGAAATTCAGGAGTTCGAGACCTCTGTTGAGGATGAGAATGAGAGCTTTAGTTTGGAGAGAGGACGGAGTTTGGAGGAGGATATGTGTGTGGATTTGATAAATCCTGATGCTGTCCCCGACCTCAAGGAGATTGCAGACAGGATGATCAGGTCAGGGTATGAGAAGGAATGCTGTCAGGTTTTTAGTAGTGTTCGCCGTGATGTTCTCGATGAGTGTTTATCAGTTCTTGGTATTGAGAAGCTGAGCATTGAAGAAGTACAGAAGCTTGAGTGGAGGTTACTAGATGAGAAGATGAAGAAGTGGATTCAGGCAGTAAAGAACGTAATTAGAGTTCTTTTACCCGCTGAAAAACGACTCTGTGATCAAGTTTTTGATGGATCAGAACTAATCAGAGAGGTTTACTTTACTGAGACCACAAAGGGCTGCGTGATGCAGCTGTTGAATTTTGGTGAGGCGATTGTAATTGGAAGGCGTTCGTCAGAGAAGCTGTTCCGGATACTCGACATGTATGATGCACTGGCTGATGTGTTGCCGGCTTTGCAAGCATTGTTTCCCAATGACTCTGGTGAGTTTGTGTGCAATGAGGCACGGGGAATACTGGATGGACTCGGTGAGTCAGCAAAGGGCACATTAACGGAGTTTGAGAATGCTGTTCAGGGTGAGACGTCTCGAAAGACAACCCAGGGTGGTGATATCCACCCGTTGGCACGCTATGTGATGAATTATGTCAAGTTGCTTGTTGATTATAGTGATTCACTGAATCTGCTCCTAAAAAGCAGCACAGATGACTCAGACTGCGCGGGAAGCGATAGTTCTTTGCAGGACACCTTATCTCCAATGGGTCATTGTTTGTTGTCATTGATCTCATCTCTTGAATCCAATCTTGAGGAGAAATCGAAATTCTATGAGGATGGTGGGATGAGATATATATTCCTGATGAATAATATCCTTTACATTGTTCATAAAGTGAAAGATTCTGAGCTTGGGAAGCTTTTGGGTGATCACTGGGTACGCAAGCGCCGAGGCCAGGTACGCCAGTATGCAACTAGTTATCTGAGAGCTTCTTGGAGCAAGGCCTTGTCTTTTATGAAGGATGAAGGAATTGGTGGTGGTGGTGGTGGGAGCTCAAGCAACGTCTCAAAGGTTGCTCTTAAGGAAAGATTCAAGAATTTTAATTCGTGCTTTGAAGAGATTTATAGGACCCAATCAGCTTGGAAGGTTCCAGATCCTCAACTACGGGAGGAGCTTCGGTTATCTATATCAGAGAAAGTCCTTCCGGCATACCGCTCTTTTGTGGGAAGGTTTCAAAGCCATCTCGAGCGTGGAAGGCATGCTGGGAAGTACATAAAGTACACACAGGAGGATTTAGATAACTATCTATTGGATTTATTTGAAGGATCAGCTCGAATTCTGCAAAATCCACGGAGAAACTAAGTGCATAGCATATATGGATATTTGGGTAGGTAAGCCCTCTGCTCTCACCAGGGTCTTGTTGTGACTTCAGATCATTTGTGGAATTCTATCTTGATGATCTGATATTTATTTTTGCTGGTTTAACATTAAAATGACAGAATCTCTAAAGTCTTATCCATGCCCCTCTACATACTGTTGTTATTATGTAAATGACTTGTAAATCCTCTCGAGGGTGTATCTTGTCAGGTTATGTCCTCTTTGTTGTGAATTGCAGCCAGAGTTGAAGCAGCTCTGTAGCCACAATTTTGTAAAATATGAGAGAGTGCTTCTTGAAAAGTTCTCGGCATTTAGCCGCAGAATGCAGCTACTGTTTTGTTATCACAACTACTCTTTAAAAGTGTTAAATTTTAATCTTTCGTTATTTCTGAATCACTGTAGTTCCGTGATTATGTTCATCCCTGGTTTTTATGAGTATAAAAACCACAAAAAAAAAGATTCTTCAAGGCATATGTCATGGATATCCGTCCCAAACTGTTTGCTTGTTCTGTATACATATGTGTATATTCGTTGCTATGTATTTCTAGGTTTTGGTTTGCATGATGAACTATGCAGTGTCTAGCTCGTGAACCCTAGGCCTAACTTGGTACACCATAAAAATTTGCATAACGTGAATGTGTCTTTATGATTTTCATATTCAATTGGTGGCATTCTTTCTGTTGGCAGCAACCTAGAGACCTTTAATTTTATTTCTCTTCAGTGCTAAATTCAATTGTTCTCAAAGTAGTTTTCATGTCATCTGCTTAATTGTGCACTATATTTTCTATACGATGGTTCAGAGCTGGTTTTGTAGAGTATTTACTGTAGAACATTTGCAGCGTGGCACCAAGTGCACTCATGCATTGGAAAACTTTGGAGCTAGCGATGATTTCCATTAAAATGAATTTTAAAGACGAAAATGTCATCTTTGTTTTCGTCATCATTATCATCAAAGCCCTGTCTGAGACAGCCCAAATGTATCCTGTTCCCGAATGTATCCTGTTCCTCCATGCAATCGTTCTTCTTCCACTTTTAACTTGATTTGTGAAGATTACTGTGACCTTAATCACGGACAAGAAGTTTGATGGGTGTACCTGTGATCTGTGGTCTGATTGAAGTAATGGTGCCCAGGGTTGTTTTTAGAGGATAATCTGTTTAGGTGGTTGAAGCCAATTGACAATGCTTTGCCAGTTCTGTTCTTCTATACTGATGGTTAGAAAATCTTAGCTCTAGCAGAAGGTTTAGAAATAAAGGTTCCACCCTATTAGAATGTGACATTTCATAATGTCAGAATCCTCCATTGCTCCTCCAGAATGTGAAGTAATGACAAAACCTGTTTCTTCTATACTGTATGACTGTATCTGATGGAAAAGTGCAGGAGATTGTATAGATTACAGAGTTTATCAATGAAATTTACTTTGGTTCCCCTTGTGGCTATAAAATCATGGTAAGTTATTCCATTTAACCTTCACTTAGGTTGAACCGCGTACAAGGGACAAAATACAGTGCTTCTTTCTCCATAGCTCTAATATTGGAGTCGTCCTGTTTTCTGCTTGTATGTCGTGTCTTTGTTTAGGCTTACAATTATGGGTTCTTTAGAGTCAGGGTTTCTAATTTCCGAATCTCAGTTAATCAAAGTTAAGGGCATCGTCAAAGCTATTGCTGATTTAGGAGTGGAAAACCTAAGTAGTCAACCTAGAATTGTAAGCAGTTGCTGATAAAGTAGCGGAAAGACTTGAGTATTTAACATCCTAACAAATGGGGTTTTGGTGATCTGCTCAACCAGTGTAGGGGAAAGTGTTCACCAGTAGCCAAAATTTGCAACTTGGTAAGCCTAATTGATAGTTTCCAGCCATTGGATCTGGTCGTTTTTATTTTTAATTTTATCCAACGTAAGTTCCTGAACAGGGTCGAGAGATTGTAGGGCATTGATATCCATTGGATAGAATCTGGATTAATCTCGAACATTGATATCTATTGGATAAGAATCTGGATTTTTTAGAACAGTATCAGATAAGTCATTAAATTGGCTCTAAATCAACTTTGATCTTGCTCATTGATGATCAGATCAGTTATTTTACTATAAATTTCAGTGAAAAAATAAAAAATTGTAGTGTTGTTTATTGGATAGTGTCACGATTGGATAGGTCTCGAGTGTACTACTGATGTCTGTAAGCTTTTTGATTGTATAACTAGGTCCATTTTTTTTTTTTTTATTAAAGTATACTAAGCTTTGAATTCTGGACTCTTTTCAAGGTTTGATAATTTTCGGATATCTTCACCTGATGATGATTTCCATCTGAATTCTGAAAAAAACATTCTGTTTTGTGTATGGTTTCTCTCACTCAATTAACATGAAATCAGAAACACCAAGACAGTGAGTCAAGTTACATATATACAAGTGCTAGCTCCGAGACAGAGATACCAGTAACACTCACCCTTTTTCTAAGCCTTACTTATCTCACTGTCAGCAATCCAAGGCAAGAACAGAGCTTTCACAACATAAAAGAAACGGAAAATACATCACAAACATCAATCAACAAAGTGCCTTACCAGTTCAGAATAGCTCTCAAACGCTGCTGTTCCGAGGCAATGGCACAACGCCATCAAAGAAATCTCCAAAGTATCCACGAGGCTCGTGTACTAACTTGGAGATAATGTCCCTCAGTGTGATCACCCCTTCTAGATTCCCATCCTCATCCACTACATAAATTCTGTGTATCTTCTTGGAGTCGAGTCTCATAATCACTTCTTTTATTGTATCGTCTTTCCTACATGTAATTGTGCCAAGCAACATTGGGGATTCCTCTTGATGCTCCTTTAGATAGCTTCTAACAGCTGTCAGGAAGTTCTTCGCTGTGATGGATCTGCAAGTACAAAAAATGAATAGCGAATTCCTTGTGAGCTTCCCAGCTGAACACTTTTTTGTCTTTCGTCGTTGATTTTTATTGTATACATGTTAATGTTTCAAAACTCCAAGTCTATAGCATTGCTGGACTTAGAAACTTGTGCTCATTTAGAAAAGACTCAAATCCAAGAGGAAATACTGAAATGAAAGTTCAGTTCAGCCATTAACCTGTAATCTTTATATATTTCTGGGGCAGCAAGGAGGAACTGGACATCTCGAATGCTTATATTACCGATAGCCTTTTGTCCGTTACCTATAACCACTGGAAGCCCTCCAATCCCCCCTTCTCTCATCCGTTTAAATGCCTCGAGAACAGGTTCCTCCTCGTGCACCTATGAAAGCGGAAAAAAAAGGGCATTTCAAAAGCAATTACTAACTCAAAATTCAGATCGGTGGAGAGGGACAAAGGCCATTAGTTCAACCCTCAACTGGTATTGGGTTATGTATTCAGTATTTGTTGAAGATGAAGACATCACAATAACATGAGATGCATCTTCTGCAATGCTTTCCTTTTCCCTAGCAATAACAGCACATCTCTTGCAAATTACCCCCATGATATTTCAGGAAAGCTGGCCTTTGAGGATGGCCGACAGAAAAAAAAAAAAAAAAGTGTTCTGATATCCAGTAAGAAATAAATAGGGACAGTAAGAATGATATAAGAACACTCCACCTCACACCTAGCTCTATATGATAGGTCTCCACGTAATTATCCTACCAAAATGTTTATAACTTAAATGAAAAGCCAGTGATAAAAGAGACCTTGATCAATTGATAAGGCTTCATAATTGGAAGACCGAGTTCAGAAAGTTTCTTTGTTCCCCAGTTTTCAAACCAATGAAGTCCAACGCATTCTGCCAGCATGTGAACAACAGCAGATTGTGTGATGATGTTTTCAATCTTTCCTTCCCCAAGGTCAACTACAGGTAGGCTCTTCATTTTGTACTTGGATAACAGCAAGAGCATGGTCAAGAAGGTGTCAGACTTCTGCAGGGCAAGAAATGGAGCCCACCGGAATGACCCTGAGATGTCTTGAACCTGTAAATGGAGAAATATTATAGTCTAAAGTCTGGTTTAAATAGAAAAGAATAGAACAGAAAGGTACAATGGAAACTACTATACTTGGATGCAAGAGGAGACAACCTTTGTACTCTTATAAAATTTGGAAGAAGTAAGAGTCTCGAAAAAACTTCCACCCATTGAAGCAGCAGCTTCTGGGCCTGAGCATCCATTTCCTACAGCAGCATTCGCTTTAACAGAACCCGCACCGGCAGATCCACTCATCATCTTAAGAGCTGTGACTTCAGACTGTAAAGAGAAACGTAGGTTTGGCCTTCAGTTTTTGGCAGGAGAAAATGTCAAGCCAGTAAACTGCTAGGCTAAATAGGTTTCAATTTGACCATTGGAAACGGAATACCAAAGAATGTAAATCTTCTCTCTTCTATTGGTAGGTAAGAAGTATCTAAACCAGCTACAATAAAAGTTTGTTGATTCTTCAGGCTTATATAGGTTGGTTTCATGTATAGAGGTGCTACCTAGAGAGTAGCTGACCAAATACTTTGGTTTCATACATGAAGGAGGAAGTTAAAAATGTCAGAATAGTTGTTGGTCTCCTCATTCTAATTTTAGTGAATGAAACTGCATTTCAGCATAAAATAACTCGCTTACCTTTTTTCAAAGGTAAATAACTAGTTTACTTCATTAATATTTCTGGGAGAGTATCACTCTAAAGAAGTAATGGGTACTCATTTCTATTGAACTGTAAAGTTGGAATGCAAACCTGATGCAGAAGCCATACAACGATTCCTGGGAACTCTACAATGCCGATATATTTGTCAATCCAACTGGCATCATCCGGAGCCTCAACATTCCGCACAAGTGCACTCAGAATTTTGTGCTTAGACAATGTTTGGACGGCCTCAGCCAAACTGGAATCTGAATTTATCTCAATCACTGATGCAGGTTTCCAAAAGAAAAAGTAAGCTAATGTGATGTTCCAGTATTCCACACATTTGATTCATTATCTGAATTTGCAGACTTGAGTAGAGCAAGAAAACAGAATAGGAAGGGAATTGTAAATTCAGAAGAAACAAGATGAAAACAAGCCAATCACACATGAAGTTACTAGTTACTACATGTTAAACATTTACATGGACAGAGATGGCCAATGCTACTAAAACTATGCCTTAAAGTAATTTCCTCACTATGCAAATTGCACATTCAGCAGCTTTGCAAGATTGAATGCGAGTACTATACCATAGAGTGAAGGAAGAAAAGAAGTATATGTTTGGCATTTGCTTGACTAGTCCTAAGACCGTGAGGAAGCTTTTAGTTATTGGAGAGTGGTACTCTAAGCTTTCTCGACAAAAGGAAATCTATTCTGGAGATTCTTGCCTTTTGCAACCACTTGGACACTATGAAAGGAGTGTAACTCTAGGTTTGTAGATTCATGCTCTGTTTGTTTTGTTTTTTGTAACACAATTCATCATTTTAAGGATCAAAACGAAAAAGAAAAAAAAAATAAAGATAGAACAAAAGATGTATCCTGTAATTCCACATCCATTTCGTAAATCACAAGTCTAATAAATAGAATAAAGCCTTAGTAGAATTCCGATTCTGAGATAGGCAAAGAAATTCTCCAATTCTTTTATGCTATAATCAAGATCATGATTTCGAATCAACCTTCCACCTTTTGAAAGGATCATGACCTAAAAAAAAAAATCACATCGATCTAGCAATCCTAACCATCCTATCTAGCTAAGAAGAGTAAGTAAAAAGTTGGAGAATCGAAAGCCAAAAATCATGCTGCTATCTGATAGTCTAGTTAGTGTAATTTCTGGTTGCTCATGAATTGAAATGTCTAGAGCAATATACATACGCATGAGGTCTCTGGTATATAGCTCTTAAGGACACTGAACTTTTACATTTTATCAATGCAACCACTATTATGCTACGATGATTCAGAGTGACAATGAATTGATGTTCAATTAGGATATTATTATACTTCAGAAACGACAATCCAATTCAATCTTATTATTCCAACTTTTTCTAATTCAATCACAGAAAAAGCACGCAATACATTTCATAATAAACACACCAACAAAAACTCAGAAACGGAAATCTATTCAAACTACGTACAATCCGATTTGTGTTTTTCAATAGCTTTTGTTTTCACAATCTATTTAAGACCAAATTATTATAAGAAAGGGGGAAAGCAAATTAATTAGAGATGATTAGGCTTTGAACTTCGAACAACATCAAGAGAGAGAGATTTTAGAGAGAGAGAGATGAAATTAATGATTGACCTTGAGAAGGAGGGGCTGGAGGGAAGGAAGAGACAGGGATGCTTTCAAAGCATGAGTTGAGCTTCTCAGAAGGACTCAGCTGAGGCTCTTGTATGTCCCACAGATCCTCCACTTTCAGTCCTAATTTCGCTTCTGGGCTCGACATCCCACTTCTTGGACTCTCCTCCATCTCTCTCTCTCTCTCTCTCTCTCTCTCTGATGATCGATCACCAACCACCACAAATCACTCTCTCTCTCTCTCTCTCTCTCTCTCTCTCTCTCTCTACTTTCTCTCTCTACGCTGTAACTAGCAAGCTTTCTCTCACTACCTCTATAATCTCCCTCTCTTTTTCAACTATGAAATTTTCTTACTCTCGCTCTTCTTCCCCAACTCCAACTCCAATCTCTTTCGCTTGCTGCTGCTACTACTACTATGCACTCTGAAGTCAGCCAAAGCGGACAAACACTGAAACTAGCAGAAGGTTTAACCTTCGATGTATATCATGAGTGTTTGATGATGGTACACCACAAAATCCATACCGTTCATTCATTCTCAACATAACATATCGTAAGGTATCACATCACTCACCTCTAATGTGTACAAAACACAATATCATACTACGTAGCCGCCATTAGTGTTTCTCTCTTATCCGAAAAGTTATTCAACTCTAGTCTATCGTGCGCCAGGGGGCGCACTACGCACAGGCAAGTCCATCGGAAAGATTGCATTGCAGGCAATTTTTTGCAAACCCAATTAATGTGGGTGAGCAACACCAGCCGATCATTCAACGTCGGATGTTTTACGGTCAAAGGATGGTGGGGTTGGGGTTGAAATAGGTATAAGACCTGACCGACGGCTGGATGATGCGTGGTGTTGGTCACCTACTACTAAAGTAGTTGTACTACATCATTCTCTGGCTCAAAAGCAATGCTTTAGTGACACGCGTAATTTACATTCGCAGATGTCTTTTTTTTTTTTTTTTAAGAAAAATAGAAAAGAGAGAAAGCTGGCGATTCCGAATTGCATATGAGCGCTGCTGTTTGGATGGCTTACAAAAGAAATGATCGAAACTTATGTGGCACTAAATAAGGTGGAAGAGTAGTGCTACAACGTACGCACTTTTGGGAGAATTTACATCCCTCTTTGAGGTGGACGGTGGTCCATGTGTTAAAGTTTGGGGAAGCCAGAACTTGAGGATGTGATTCAAATCACGAGAGAATAATAGCTTTATGATGGGTTTGGGGGAAGAGAATCTCCCAAAATGTGCGTACGTTTTAATATTTTCCAAGGTAAAAATCCCTTCGTAAGAGAAAAGTGGTAGATCCCACCTGCTACATAAATATTTGGCACCAGTTTTGTAAACTGTTAGGTCCAAAAAGCTTTATTGATTGCGTATTTGCTGTTCCCACGTCACACCATGTAGTCCCTCCCAGATCAGCTGATTCGTCAACATCAGCTTGCACTTTTAGTTACTTCTTCTCCTGTGTTGTCTTACTACTAGGGTGTGGGATCAGCTAAGCTTTTTTTTTTTTTTTTTTCCCAAAATTTACTTGAACTATGCTTCTCGGAGTCGGACGAATAATGCTAGAATGAGTGCGGTATTCTAGTACCGCTCTCCAATCGTGATTTGAATCATGTCCTCGGGTTTCGTAATTTCTAAATTTTGTACATAATTCTCCTACTTTGTGCGGGCATTTTAGCATCACTCTTCTCCAACACCTAAAAAAAGTGTGGCATGTGACGCCCAGTATTTTGGGTCCAGTAAAATTTTGATGGGTTAGAAAGTAATAGGAAAACATCTTTACAAAAAATTAGTCTTTCAATTGTATCTAAATGGGTTCCATATGACCTGTCACATGCCACATCTGCTTTTGGGTGTCCGAGTAACACTTTTTCAATTTACATTGGAATCATGGATTATGATTTCGGCAAAAAAAAAAAAAAAAGTTTAGTCTATTTAGACGTTTTTTTTAACCTATCGTGTATCAGGGAAAAAAAAAAAAAAAAAAAAAAAAAAAAAAAAAGTCTATTTAGACGTTTTTTTTAACCTATCGTGTATCAGGGTGGTGTTATTTGAACATCACAAGTTGATCGGAAGTTGATTAACAATAAACAGTGAGAAAAAAGGTCGAACTTTTGATTGAATTAGAAATTTTATAATGAGTTAATTTTTTGTGAAGATGGTGTTGATGGTGAGGAGAACAACCTCACTAAATCACAACTCTTGAAGTGTAACCATGTGAGCCTCACTATCTTGTGCTACAATTGTAACACCAGATCTTGCTGTTCAAATAGCACCTTCTAATTTATCATATGAAATTGGTATTTTAAGTTTTCTAAGCATATATATACCCTCACTTCTTTTCTCTTTTTTTTTATTTTTATTTTTATTTTTATTTTACGATGGCCCAGTGCCATAAAAAATCAGACAGAGAATTTAAGAGTCCAATATGGTAGCGAGGTAACCAGCGAGGGTTGACCCGATGGCAAAGACGCTTAAAAATAATGAACCACGTTATAGAGTCAAGGGTTCAATTCATTGGTTAAGTATTTTACAATGTTAATGCATTTATTTCATAGCTCAATTCCCACTGCTAACACACTTAAATCAATAAAAATAGAGAAAACGACCAAACAGTCCTTTTTCCTAAGTATTACTACAGTTTGATCCCAACTATCTTTTTTTTGTCTAAAACATCTTTTGTTGACATCTTTTTTACTGTTTAGTCCTTTTTTTAATAAATAACAACCATTTAGTCTTTTGTTGAGACTCATGTGCGTATTTTACTTGTGTGTATTACCATTTTTACCCTTTTTTCTTTATTTTTAAAAGTGAACAGCTGTAATGAGAAAATGTTTGTTATTTTTTGTTTTAAATCTTTAAAATGTTATATCTTCTAAACCAAAAGTCAGATTTTTATAAAATTTATATTTTTGGAAAGCTTTCGACGAGATCTTCAAAACTAGACCAGACAACAATACTTTTTTTCAAAA
>MVGT01002051.1:142326-244486 GCA_002174775.1 Macleaya cordata | reverse complement strand
GTAGTGCTAACACTACGTTTGATTCCAAGCGTGGTCCAAGGACCACGCCTGGCTTTTTAAAATATATATATTTTTTTTAAATGTCAATTTTGTCCCCAGTTTAGGTTTTTTATTAATTTTTTAAATTTTTTTAAAACACTCCCCACTGTGGATGTGGGTCTTGTAGGCTAAAACACGGTAAGGTAAAATAGCTTTTTACCCTACAACACTGTGGATGCTCTAAGAGCATCTCCAATGCAAAAGTCTTATAAGACAATGTCTTATCTACGTGGCATGTATTATAAGATAATGTCTAATCTATGTGGCAATAAAATCTTCACAATAGACATTGTTGAAAAAAATGCATCTCCAATGCAAATGTCTTGAGATGACTTTTTAACTTATGTGGCACTTAATTTTTGAATGGGTCAAACCTATTTTGTTTAAAAAGAATAACTACCGCCACGTCATCGTCACATCCTTTCTTCACATTAGTATTGGAGAAAGTTTTTTTAAAAAAATGTCTATTAATCCTACGTGGCAGTCTTATTTTACCACATTCACATTAGCATTGGAGATGCTCTAACATTTACATGTGAGAATTGCTATGCTCACGCAGGTAAAAGCGCCTTAGAGTACGGTAGTTCAATACCATATGTATTGACGCCAATTGGGGATTTAGGGTTTTTTTTTTTTTTTGACAAAGGGATTTAAGGTTAGTAGGTGCTAGTCAAAAGGCTAATAATATCACATTTTTAATCTAGGTAAACATATACGCACCATGGGTATTGAATATTAATATATAACAGCACTGCTGTTTGGCCCGATCATGTTACAAAATAAATACCAGATGCTTATGTGGCATAGTGGGTCCTACTACCACATAAGTTGAAAATCCTCTTATAATACTTTGTGGAGGGAAAAGTGGTAGGTCCCACCCTGCCACATAAGTATCTGGTATTTGTTTTGTAATATGGGTGGGCCAAAAAGCTTTATTGTATTAATAATGCATGAGGAATGTGTAAGGACTATTTGAAAACTTGGATCACTGTGAGGACCAGAATAGAAATATGTCCATCTCTTTTGAACGGATTTAATTAGGTTAAAATATATCCCTAATTCTAATTAATTACGTTTAGTAATAACTCTTAAATACATTTAAAAAATGTTGTTAAGACAAACAAAAAAAACTTTTATATGGGTTATTTGCGGTTGGTCAAACTCTAAAAAGTAAAAACTATAAAAAATAATGAAAAGAATAAACAAAAACTGCAACGAAAAAATCGAAAATTCGCAGTAATTTTAGGGCATTTGACGGTAGATACCTAAAATTCATTTAAGTGATTTTTCAGATTCGGCAGTGCTAGGATTATAGAAAAAGCTACAGCATTTGGTACAAAAGGTACAATTTACGATGAGATTCATATCACTTTGGGAGAGGGTACGAATTACCAATATATGTGAAACATATTGACCATGGTCCTTAACCATGGTCAGCCTCTAACCAAAGAGTGGCCAACACATAACAACGACCTAAAAAACATAACTATTTAATTAAGCTTTAGTGGACCGGCATGTCCTACGTGAGGTAGCCCAAAGTCTTAGCGTACGCACTTTTTGGGGATTAACTTTAAAGGCCCAAGCCCAACCACAGTATTAAAGAAGGATTTTATCTTCAAATGACCTTTTTAGGTGGAAGTCTTTAGACTTTTTTTTATAAAATAAATAAATAAATAAAAGATAATTTTAACTCATTTTTACCCTTTCCTTGAAGCCCAAAACTTAGAATCCCCTAACACTTGAATCACTAGAAATATGGTTTCACATCCAATGTGCCAATAAGAAAGGGCCCCATCATTATGTCATATTTCAATTTATTGAAATTGTGGCTCAATTCAAGCCATAACAAGATAGTCCCACATAGGATAAGTAAGCCTCCATGAAGATGAGCTAATAAGATAGAATATTAGAGTCTTTCCTTACATAAGAAAAAATCCCACACTTAAACCCAAGTCCATAGTAGGCCCAGAAGTGTGGGTCCATATATGTCATCCGTGATCTCAACAATTGGCATAAGGTGGAGCTGTGCAACGATCTTGTGGTGATCTTGGATCGGGGAAAGTTTCTCAATTTCTTCCCACCCAAGAATTGCAGATTCGATCGACGACTTTATATGCAGGAGGGAGCTTTTTGTTTTTGAAGGAGATGTCACTTGGTACTTCTTTTCATCGTATCACTTTTTAGAACACAAATCTATCTTCTTCTGTTTGTAATCAAGCAACGTCAATCAATTTAGTCATTTCGACTTACAACTCATCCAAAAGAGATTTAAAACGTGCTGGCTCATTTGGTCCCGTGGGGCCATCAGATGAAGTAATGAACATCCGAATTGGCACATGAAATCTGTGGGATTCTATTTTACCCGTTAGTAATTGATACTTGTAATTAGATAATAATTCCATCATTTAAAAAAAAAAAAAAAAAAAAGTGAGAACCTCAACTATAGTTTTGTACTAGCAGTATTTAGTATGTCATTATATAAATTAAGGGAGAGGTAATTAGGAAAACGTGTTCAATTAAAAGGCCTGATGCATAAGTTTGTCTCAGTTATCGTATTTTATTAATGAGTTTGGGCTTTTTAAACTTCGTCCATAATTATTTAATTAATTGGACACATTAGCAAGACACCTAACGCTTTCAGTTTTTGTTAATAAATAAACCTTAAAGAGAGAAAATTTATTGGTGTTGAATTTGCATTTTTTTCTATTTAAAGGTTAAGTTTATTGTAAATATAGAGATATTAAATGATTGAAGTACACATACATACCTAGCCCAAATTAAAATAAGTATATATGTTTGCACAAATGCCAACTAACTTAATTAGTCGATAAAATTTATTTTTATTGATAGCACGGATCGAAGTTTAAATTCTACGAATAAATTAAAAAATATTAGAAAACGTACATATTTTAGGAGAAAATACAAGTATACTCTTGATCATTGATAGTCGATGCTTGCAGGTTGGTTGTTTCTCTCTCTCCCTTTTCTCCGCCCTTTAAAGAAACTCTTTCACTTATGCCCATACATGTACTTATAATTGAGTAAATTCAATAACGATCAAACCCAACAGATCGATACACAACGGAATAGTCCGATCGGCCGGCAAAGTATACATGAGATCTAGTTCAAACTCATAATCCGTAAGCAATGTGAGATAATACTAAAAAAATTAAGAAAAAAAAAAGATTGTCCAAAACTTATACACTACTTAAACTCATAAATGGGCAGATGATGACTGATAATACTAACAACAGTACTGTATCTAGCATGCATATATTACTTTCCCCTAACCATAAAATTTACTGACCCAAAAGTTTGGTTGGTGTCGCCATCATCTCTCAGACCTTTCTGAGACGTGCATTTCATGAATATCTGAGTAACCGTCCAATTTGTCTGAACCTTAATTCGCTAGATCAAGCCCATATGCACGACAAAAGGACGGTAGTACTACTACAATTAAGCCTAGCTATATTTTCATTTTCATGATGAATTGATGATGATGATGATGATGATGATGATGATGATGATGATGATGATGATGATGATGATGTGAGTTGAGAGCAATTGGTGAGAGAGATGGAGATTCGATTGGATTGGGAGTATATATAAACAAAACCAAGGGTTCACCATAGTCATTCGATTCGGACCACTTATTATACATCAAAGATCAGATATAGATCTCTCTCGATCGATCGATGGCTTTTTAAATATTCAAGCTTTTACAGTTTGTTTGTTTGTTTGGACGGTGGACGGTGGTAAGTTTCGAACTTATATTTTGGTTTGCCCAATAATACAACTGCGAAGAATAATGTTAGGTTGACTTCTAAACTAACCTCCTTAATACCTCCATCAACTAGCTTTTTATATTTGGAGCTAGACGAAGAAGATTTTAAGTGCTGATTTTTTGTGATGATGTCTTCTTCGCTATGGTAGAAAATTTAATACCAACTCAAATTATAATGGCTCAAAATTTTACAAACTTATAAGCTTTAAGTGATACACGTATTATGCGCGTGATAGACATTTTGGTCTTAAATATTGCTATGTGAAAGGTACTTTTAGCTTGTAAGTTATTGGGGAGAGCATATCCTATTTCCCTATTTGCATGTGTCCTCCATGTGTCTACGTTGATTTGATTCAAACCATCGACTCATTATTTTGTAAGATTATTCTCATTGCTATATAGATCACTATCGTAAAAGATCAGTTATTTCTAAAACTTTTAATCCTATTAGATATTGATCAAAAAAAATTAAATAGTTTATTTTTTAATTAATTTTTGATAGCATTAAATGTCTTATAATAAATTAATTTTTTGTAAGAATGATTTATATGAAGAGAAAAACAATATTGCAAATCTGTAGTTGACTTTCATGCAGGCCCACAAACTAAAATAAATGTAGCACATACAAATGGGACAGAAAATCTGCGTTTGTTATTCGGGTGGGGGTCTTCAAAACCTAATGCTTTTTTGACCACCCATATCGAAAGGTCCACAAAAGCATAGGTCCCAACGGTGGTCATCCATCCATAAAGCTCTACGAGATAGGTTCCACCAAAGTCGACTGATCTTAAGTGAACCCGATTTAATAGTCCGTTAGGACCGTTACCGTTACCCAAAAAAACTGGTCGGTAGTCGGTACCATTATGATATCTACTGATAAATAACGGCGCTAAATGATTAGGTGGGCCAGGTTTTATGAATAATTTAGTGTTATAATGCCATTGGCGCATGACCCTTCGAATTTCACAGAAAGAAGGGACCATTTAGTACGTAACGTGTTGACAAAAGTGCATGTCAAATCTCAGCGAAGGGACCATTCGAGTTAACGTGTGTCGTTAGTGGCATATGAGAAGTTATTTTTTTAAAAAATCTTTTTGAAAGTTAAAAGGTTGATCCGCAATATTATCATTATTTATAAACAATTTAAAAAAAATCAGCTATCTAATTTTTCAAACAAATCACTTTAAATATTACTCGTTCATTTATATTATTAAAGTTTAGATTAAGTGGGTTAAAAATCTTTGATTGAGCTGATTTTTTTAGATACTAGTCATAACTCGTGCCTTTGGCATGATCTATAATTCGTTGTGCGTTTTCATCGTTTAAATAGTGCATGCGGCACATGTCAACATGCCTTTGGCATGCCGACTATGTGTCGTCTGCACCCCATTTACACTTAATACGATAGCAAATATTTTTATTTTTTCTTTTAAATTTTGGTAGTGGTGATTGGTCTCATTTTGAAGATCTTTACGAATCATTTTCAAAAATATAAATTTTATTAAAAATTGATTTGTAGATAAAAAGTTATGACATTTTTATTTTTAAAAATTGAGAGTTAGATAAATTTATCTGTCCTCCACATGTCGTATTTTTATTACTCAATATATACATACCATTTTTTATCTACAAACTCATACTAATCATATACCCTTTATACTCTTTATTTACCAAATACGCTATTGATTAAGAAATTTTATATGTTTGTCTCTGTCAGCAAAGAAGACCCAAATTTGTTAGAGGACAAATTTTATTCGTTCTTTATCTCAAAACTGCTCTGTTTTATTATATAAATAATCTTAATAGTATAAATAAAATACATATAAAACAATCGGCCTATTAGGACAACCTTAACAACTTGATGATCCTCACCACCGTCATCTTTTCATGTTGATATTTCACATGCTATTGTTTTTGGAACGAGTAGCACTTGTTTATCAACTACGGCGTGATGCGCTTGGGGATTTCCAGCCACTTCATTATTAAAGTCACTTTTATGTGGCTCAATCATAGAGTCCCTAGTATTATTTGTCAATCAACTTAGACCTATTTATGTTTTTTTTTTTGTCAATAAAAAAAATTATTGAAACAAAGAAAGAAGTACATAAGTCACGTACACTTTTTAAACTTAGCTCAACTTAAGCCTATTTATGTTATTTTAGTAGCGTTTCTTTTTTTTGATAAAGGACTCGCCATTATGGACGAAGAGAAATGAAACTATCAATATCCACGAATATACGTCGCCACTACGAACGAAAAAAGGGCTCCAACATATTACATGGGAGAAACTTAATGGTAAACCACACCTAAAAAATTTTGATCCTAAAATATCCTAGATCATAGGTGGAGTGCACAACCACTCGAATAATGGTCCATATGCATTTTTTTTTATATACTTATAATTAGACAATAGTTTTATCATAAAATTAAAGAGTAAGAGTTTACTACAACAAAAGTTTGGTGCCTAGCTGACGCACAAAACTTTCACGTTTGAAATTGGATGGAAATGACTTCTTCAACAGCACACAAAACTTTCCTTATAATAAAATTGCACTCGAATAATTTACGATGTATCACCGTGTGAGTTTTTTCTTTTATTTTTTATAAGCGAAATTTTATTAAACTCTGGAAATTTTCAACGTCAATTAAGACTGCACCCAGAAAAACGAGAAAAATAAATAAATAAATAATTCTCATGGAAGGTTTCCAACCGTAGGATTCTGAATCGTATCTCATTAATTTTTGGAACCTTTTAATTGGTAATTAAACTCCCAATCCAATGGCTAAAAGTAATCTACAAGGTTCATTTTTTTTCGTTTCATGGTCCAGGCCCACCATAAACCTGGCTCACAAATTCGTATGTTGATCTGTTCGTTGGTCCTTGGCCGCCCAAATTAGTTAAAAATTTGCCGTCTCAGAAGACTAATTAAAAGCTGAAACTGACTACAACGAATTTAATTAGAACGGATCAAAAAATATCTGGACGTCGAAGAATATTCTCTCTTAGTCAATATTTACCACGGGATTACGTGCCAGAGTGGTTGGCCCACAGTTTTGTTTATGAGAACGTGGGCCATACACTGGAGCGCACGTAAGTCTGGGGAGTACGTGGAAAAAAGAAAAATAGATACTCATGAGTCATGTCGGAGGAACACGGTATTAGGATCGGTAGTGCTAGGGCTACCGAAATCCCTACCGAATTTGCTACAGCAGGCACATTTCACGGTGAGATTCATAACACTTTAGGATGGGATGCGAAATACGAAGAGATGCAAATCACTTTGACCGTTGGATGCTTGAGTGGTAGCAAATTCTGTAGGAATTTGCTGTAACTCAAGCATTACCGTATTAGGATATTAAACAGTAAACAACATTTCATTATTAAAATTGAGATTTCACCCAACCAAACGGTTACAAGAACATATCCGTCGACATGCATAAATAGACATTAGGGCAAGGCCAATGCACGCTCTTAAACATCAAATTCAGCAACTTTGTAAGGCTACTGGGTACCCTTGTACCTCAGTATGCGCACTTGGTCCGGTAGTTTGAGGTGTGCGTACGGGTATAAGAGTACTCGCAGAAAAGATCTGCGATTAAAAATCGCATAACTTATCTGCGAGGCCACATTTTTTTTTATATAAAAAAAAGTGTGTCGCAGAAGTTTTCTGCGACACAAATTTGTTTAATTAATAAAATACTTAAAAATATATTTTTTATTAATAAAATAATTATAAAAAGTTTTTTAGTTAATTAAAAAATACAACAACAATTGTTGTTAAATAATTAAATAATAAAAAAAAGTTTTTTTTAATAAAAAAAAAAAGTGTCGCAGATAACTTCTGCGACACATAATTCTTCCCATTGGCCTTGCCGATGGTTTATACCTCAAACCCACCGATCAACTTGGTTGGTTTGAGGTATGCCATAGGCCTTGCCCTTATGTATGATGTTCATATAAAATTGATCTAAAAGTTAATTTTTTGTGAGTATATTATTTTCACTATGTAAATTATTCTACTAAAAAAAATCAGTTAATTTTAAAATTTATAATATTATTAATTTTAAATTAATTTTTATCGGGCTATAAGTTTTAGAATAAATAATTTTTGAAAGGAGTGTTTTCTTTAGCAACCAAAAATCAACCCTTAAATCACATGCATGCCGTAAATATAGGCAATGTTTATTTAAGCATGTATATCAAAACGCGGTTCTTATAATACTCACGTGGCACACTATTCCTGTTGATTCAGACGGTAATGGTGGGTCTACCCTCTCCACTCACTCCATATCTCTCTCTATATATAGATGAAACCTCTCCTTACTCGGTTAGTATTCTCAGAACCAACTCTCAAAATCCCCTCTGCCTACTTCGATCTCGCTGCAACATCTCAGATATACTCTCTCTCTCTCTCTCTCTCTCTCTCTAGCTCTCTTTCTCTCTTTACAGTACCTGTCACCATGTTCATCTCTCTCTTTACATTGTTCTCATTAGGATTTCTTGTTCTCTCTTTAACTGTAAACTACTTCTCTTCTCGTCTTACGAAGCAGTTTTCTTCTCAACATGGCCCACCATCATACCCACTTATCGGATGCTTAATCTCCTTCTATCAAAATCGTTACCGTCTCTTAGACTGGTACACTGACCTCCTCTCCCAATCACCAACAAAAACCATTGTAGTTCACCGATTCGGTGCACGACGGACCATCATAACCGCAAACCCAGACAACGTCGAATACATACTCAAAACAAACTTCAATAACTTCCCAAAGGGCCAGCCCTTCACAGAAATCCTAGGTGATCTATTAGGCTGTGGAATCTTCAACGTTGACGGCGAGCTATGGCGCACTCAGCGTAAGATAGCCAGTCATGGCTTCACCACCAAGTCCTTGCGAGAGTTCTTGATAAAAATATTAGAGGAAGAAGTGGAGAATCGGTTGCTACCCATACTGGAATCGGCTATAAAGACTAATAAGGTCTTAGACATGCAAGAATTGTTAAAAAGATTTGCTTTGGACGTCGTTTGTAAGGTTTCTTTAGGTACTGATCCGGGTTGTTTGGAACCTTCTTTACCCATATCTCCATTAGCAGAAGCTTTTGATGCAGCAGCTGAGATAAGTGCTAGACGTGGGGCTTCACCATTATTCGTTATATGGAAGATTAAGAGAGCTTTGAGGATTGGATCAGAAGGGAAATTGAAGGAAGCAATTGAGCACGTGCATAAATCAGTTGCAGAGATTATTCAAACTAAGAAGAAGAAGAAGAAACTAGCAGTACAAGGTGGAGATCATCAAGGAGATGATCATGAAGATCTTTTGTCTCGTTTAATATCAGCTGGTCATGATGAGGAAACAATCAGAGATATGGTGATAAGTTTCATAATGGCGGGAAGGGACACGACATCGGCGGTGATGACGTGGCTGTTCTGGTTGCTCTCGCGCCACAGGAATGTAGAGAGGGAGTTGGTGAAGGAAGTAAAGAAGAAGTTTAGTATTACAGATCAAAATGGCTGTGATGATGATAAAAGATCATCATCAAATTACGAAGGATTGAAGGAGATGGGGTTGTTGAAGGCGTGTTTGTGCGAGTCGATGAGGTTGTACCCACCAGTTGCATGGGACTCAAAGCACCCGATCATAAACGACGTGTTGCCGGATGGAACGATCGTCCGGGGTGGAGATAGGGTAACTTATTTTCCATATGGGATGGGGAGGATGGAAGAGTTGTGGGGGAAAGACCGGTTCGAGTTTAAACCTGATAGGTGGTTTGTTGAACCGGATAAGGTGGAGGAAGGGGAGATGAAGAATGTGAGTCCATACAAGTTTCCAGTGTTTCAAGCTGGTCCCAGGGTTTGTCTTGGGAAGGAAATGGCTTTTATTCAGATGAAGTACGTGGTGGCATCTGTACTTAATCGGTTCGAACTCAGACCCGTAGCTACAGAGGATGAACCTGTTTTCGTTCCACTCTTGACCTCATATATGGCTGGTGGGTTCAAGGTTCGAGTCATGGACAGGAATGGTAATTCCCAAATTTGAGTTGGAGAGAGAAGAAATAAGATGATCTTAATTTGAGTCTCTCTCTCTATATATATATATATATATATATATCTTAAATCATGTAAAATTAAGTATATATTTTGTATGTTTAGATTGTTATTAGTTTTGGTTTTAAGTAAATGTGGAATGGTTTTACACACCGACATGTTTTAAAACTCAAAAATTCAAGATTTGATGCTTCGAGTTTAAGGAGAAAAATGCATGTCTCTCTATTGGTTGGATGATCCAGACATCTGGATAGGTGCAACCAATTGCATAGGGTCCAGTAGTTGCTGGACTAGTGGGGACCCGAAACACGACAACATACACCAAGTTAATTTGATATCATCTATCCTGGTAAATAAAACCGAATACAAATAACAAGAAAGCAGGTATGTATGATCATATGATGTGGTACTCAAACTTAACACGTGTATGAATTAGGTCCAGAATGATACTCCCATATCTATCCTGTTCCTCCAAAAAAAGGAAAATGATTTAACAAGCCGAGCTTTAAAAACTTTTTAAGCCCAAGCTGAATAGTCGTGAATAGTGGTTGGATGCCCACTTATATGAGTCATGATCCTTGTACATAAAAAAAATCTACATCAAAAAATATATACAGACTTGTAGAACCCACATAGAAATTGTTTAATGATTGATTTTTTAAAAGGATATTCTCTACATCATTACATCATCCTCACAAAAAATCATATCATTCTTAAACTTTTAGAAATTTCAAACATTAGTTATAAATTTAATGTAATTGAGCAATCTATTTACCAATAAATTTTAATAATTTTCAATGGTGAGATGAATGGGTTTGAATTATTGAAAAAATTAGTAAGATACCCTTGGATGGGAAAAAATTTGACGTGGAGGACAGCCATTTTTTTTTTATGCACGGACAGTCTTCGGCACATATTAGCATGATGCAAAAAGATGAAAAAACCACAAGCTAAATAACGATGGTGCACGTTAGCAAACCTCAATTCATGAATTTTAACATAAAAATTGCCATAACTTTCCAAATATAAAACGGATTTGAGCAAAATTTATACATTGTAAAGCATTTTTCAAGATCTTTAAAACAAGATCAGACATGAATATCAAATTCAAAAAAAAAAAAAGTCCAGAAAAAAACTCATTTAACAAGTTATAAACTCAAATAATCAGTTAATTATAAATTTTTTTTTTTTTGCAATTCAATACTTTACTGAACAAAAAATGGTACAAATGCTCAAAAATATGCAAAAAATATCCTATACAAATTATAATTTGCATTGTTTTTAACTATGCAAAATATAATTTGCATTGTTTAAAAAATAATTTTTTGGCTTTTTTCTTATGCGATTTGTTTGCGTAGAGGCTTTGAAAAGTGTAGATGCTCAAAAGTATTTAAAAACACTTATGCAAATTATAATTTGTATTATTTTTTACTATTTGCATAGGCGTTTTTATTATATAATCTGTTTGCATAAGGACCTACCGGTGATTATGACGTACTCAAAAGCCCCTGAATTTTCTCCATGTGGATAAACTTTTCGATGTATGCAGATCCTGACTCCACTTATATACCTTGTGTATGAAAGGTATGAATATCTAATGGTTATTCATCTTGGACTCACAAAAAAGCTTTAGTCCGAGCTCGTGAAATTGGGATTAAAAAAAAATATTAGAGATTGGGATTACACCTTAATTACGCACAGCTAAACTATATATCTGTATTGAATTGTCAAAAGGTAAATGATAATGCCCAGCACATGGTAACATTGGATGTGTTTTGCATTGCGTTTCAGATCTTAAAACACCAAGTATTAAGATCTTGAGATTTGTGCGCTTAAATCCGATGCCATGCACCACACATGCTCACATTAGGCGTCAGCATGTGCTTGGGACATGGGGACTCAATTCAAAATGTTGTATAGCAAATATCCTACTCCATTTGAGCAAAACAGAAGTGCAGAAGAAGCTGCAAAGATAGATCGATAGATAGATAAACGTACCCACGTTAGGGGGAGATCTCATTTTCTTTCAGATATAGCGAGGTGAGATTTTTTAGAAGAGGTCTTGGTACGTGTTTGGAGTGTCGTACTATTGGAGCATAATTGTTTACCAGAGGAAGAACGTGCATGTGCAGAGGTGTTGGTGTTTGTACTCTGTCCCTTCTTCCTTCAATTGCAGCAGCTCCTATCATATGCCTTTCTGACATCGATCCTTTACTGATGTTGACCATCCCATCACCATGTACTGCTGGGTCCCACCTTGTTGAATACCCACGACCCAATTAATATCGAATCGGGTCGGGGTCGGGTAAGTACCTGTTATATGCATTCAGACTAGAGAGAGAGAGAGAGAGAGAGAGAGAGAGAGAGAGAGAGAGAGAGATTTGTTGAGAACACCCAACCCAAGTAGTAATCAAGAGTCACAAAATGGAAGGATATAATGATATGCTGGAAGAAGGTTAAAGATAATAAAATAGGTAAAAGTATCAACCAATCCATCTTGTGAGGATGGTTTCTTCAACATGAAGATCAATATCATCATTCAACATGAAGGATCATCACTCTTGAATGAACTCTAGGGGGCCTACAAGTGTTTCACTAGCTTTTACAGTATTGTTCTAACTTTACAAAAACTCAAGAAACCTGGGCTGTATGTATGATAACAAAATTGACCCGGGATGTGCAACAGTGCAAGTGACACTAATGAGCTCATGTGAAAATTTAGATGATTCAGATCTCAAGATATCACACACACAGTTGGACTAACCTGGCCAGCGGTCATATACAAGCTTTACTTACTTTTATCAAAATGATGCTTAGAGCGATAAGCTTCCAAATTGGTTGTTCCAAACCTCGTATGTACCAAGTTCGCTCAAAGAAACAGAGGGCCTTACCTCTTGTAATGAGCTCTCAAAGTCCTACAAACAAAGTAAGAGAAAAGCACACCATATAGAATAAGTTCATGTATATTGCTGTTAGTTCCAGGTATCTATATAACAATTCACTTAAGAACAAATATCATTACCTGAAGCGTAACTGCCCTCATATCCTCCTTCTGCAGCTTTGTAATCTCTGTCCCTTGTCTCATAGCCTCTCTCAGCGGTCCCATTGATGCATCTTTGACCAAGTTCTTCATGTCTGATCCTGAATAACCTAAACTAAAAGAAGCTAATTAAAAACACCTGAATAGAAATTATAAAATGCTTCAAGTAATCACCATGACACAGAACCGTATTGAGTAAATACCTTCAGTCAAGTTGCAGATGACAGTGATGTCTTCCTTTGAAAGGTTAAACAACCCATCTTTCTCCAAAAGATTACGAATAATCCAGGCTCTCGCATCTTCATCACCAACAGTAAGATGTTTTAGAGGTGTTTAAAAGGTTTTCAGAAACAGAGGAAAGGTTACAAATTTCACCTGCAGAAGGTAGAGGAATATAGAGTCGCTTCGTAAGTCGCCTCCGGGCTGCTTCATCAAGCTCCTGGGGTCTATTTGTTGCACCTGCAAATTATGTTCCATTTTTTTGAAGTTCAAAAGATGGGGAAAAAAAAAACATGAGGTAGGAAGAGGAGAAAATGCATGACCAATCATCTAAAGATGATACTCTTTTCAACTAAAAGAGACATGGATGATCACTGGTCTTAAGTGAATTAGCTTCACTACATATCGATAAAATTAGTTAGCAGTACTGCAAGAGCACCACCAAAAAGCAATGCATGCAAGAAATCCAGCCTAAAATACTACAGTTTTCAATCTAAAGCAGGTTCGAGTTGATTTTTGGCATCTCAGTCACAAATTACTAACAGATTCAGCAATTACCTATAAGCAGAATTTGCTCACTCCCACTATCAAAGCCTTCCATTTCGATCAGAAATTGTGTTTTAAGTCGTCTACTTGATTCGTGTTCACCTTCTGATTTGCGCTGCAATGGTAATAGTGTTCTTAGCAAATGTATTCCCTACTGAGATGTAACGATCAACTTCAGAGAAAACCAGAGGCACCCATTGAGTAGACCATAAAGGCAGCCACCAATAGTGCACAGATTCACATAATGCAGTACATGGAAGTGAGATACATCAGTCTGTCCCACATAGGAGCACTTCTACACCAAAGACAAAACTGAAACGACGATAAACCATCTGTAATAGATTTTTTCAGGACCATCTGCTATAAGCAAAGAATTCCCCATAGGATATAAAGGCCTAAGGAAATTTTCTTCAACCGCAAGAATGCAATGAATTGAGATAATTTTCATTTGAATATCTGATATAGTTGATCTTTGGCACAATTCTCCTAGGACGAAACACTTAGATTGGTAGGTCATACCTCCATGCTTGTATTCCAAGCATTGCATTATTCTGTATTTCTGTTGGCAGAGAATCTGAATCCTAATCAAGTGTACTTAAGCTGTGTTTGGTTTGTCATAGGAAAACTAGAAAAACTAGGATGTAATCCACAAATCTGGATTGTATTCGAGAACTTTGAATAACCAAAAACAGGTTTGGTATTAAATCTAAAAACTGTTTTTGAATTTGAGTAACTGTGACAATGGATATTTTCACTGAACACACTGAAAATGAGTTTTTTAAAGATATTTTGGATCCCTTGTTTTCATAAACAATGAATAGTTTACATATCACGAACGAGACGCCACCTTAAATTTCCTCTTCAACTGAATGGCCAAACCATACCTGAGAAAGAAGCGAATCTATTTCATCAACAAATATTACAGCAGGCTGTCGACAACAGGCAACCCCAAAAAGTGCCCTCACTAGCTTTTCACCCTCGCCAATCTACATTGATTAGTCAACAGATTAAAACTTGAATGTAGCATATACAGTAATCAGGCAGTCATATGTTTATTCAATCATATAATACACCAACCAGATGATTTAATATACAGGTCATAAAAAACTGAATAACCATTAGAGAGAAATTGACAATTCCAAGCTCATACTGGTGTGGGAATGGACTAGCCTGGCAGCCAAGGGAACTGAGGCTCATCAAGAGGAGCACCTAAGTGTAATAGATTGGATGGTATAACATCATATGTTTGTATGAATTGTACAAGGAAATGGTACACCATAGAATGGAAAATTTGAGTTTATCTTGGAAAGCACAAGAAGCAATTAAGACACCTCAGTTACTTTCAGCTACACTAGTTACATTAGGATTGTAATGTAGCGAAAGCGTCACAGACTATTTCTGAAAGAGAGCCATGAAAAAAAATAGTAGAATAAAGAACACATACCCACTTGCTAGTCAAAGAACTTGCAGATATGTAGAAAAAGGTTGCTTTAGCCTCTCCAGCAATAGCTTTTCCAATCATTGTTTTACCTGTACCCTTAGGACACGAAATGTACTCAATAAAGACAGTGAAATCTACTCAAAAAAAATTAAAACCTGTAAAGACCAGTTCCCAAGTCTCATCAATACTTACAGGAGGACCAAAGAGAAGAAGACCTCTTCCTGGAGAACGACAACCTTTAAATATGTCAGGACGCAATAAAGGCCATATGACCATCTCAGTAACACATTTTTTGGCATGCTCCAAGCCAGCTACAGTATTGCCAGAGAAGTAAATAGAAGTCTCCCAAATGAATAAATTGCAGAAGAATCTAAGCATAGAAGCACTATAATTCAGAAAATCTACAATTACCAATATCATTCCAACGAACATTTGGATCCCGATCCATTATCTCATTACTGACATGTTCAATAAGACGAGGTTCCAAATTTCTTAACTTTTCAGGAAGCTCCCCATCAGGTCCACATAATAATTCCAAACTAAAAACAAAATATGGTAAGTCAAAGGTATGAAACATGAATGACTCTAACAAACTCCGACTTCAATGGGTGATGCTAATAACGTTTTGACTCAAAAACCACAACAGTGCAGTTTTCTTCTACCATAAAGAAAGAAATAAAGATATCTTGAAAGGACTAACCATTTCTTTGTCATATCATCCAGTGCATCACCACCCTTCCCTGAAATTCGTGAAGTTAAATGACCCGTGTTGGATCCATTGGATCTGATAGGAGGAACAAAATTACCGCGAATTCCACGACGTGGAAAACCACCTGTTCTCACGCCATAACCTCTAAAACTTGAATTGCTATCACTTTTTGGTACAGAATCACTTGGTGAGCCTACTAAACCATGCCTTTGTCTTGCGTCCATTTCCTGTACAAAAGAAAGATGTGATGATTGAGCGCCTTAAATGAACTAATTTTATAGAAACGTGTTCTAAATACCCTTCATACATAACTATTTCTAGAAGTCAAGGGTATATTTGGAAATTAAAAAGGATAAAAAACCATCTTGACCATTATGGTATCAAATGTGTGCCCATGTAGACCTCTGTCATTGGAAGAAACCAATGACAGCGTTGTCTCTCATAATTTTAATCTTGCAACAACTAACAATTAAAATCTACCATGAGGAATGGAATGAATACCAATTTTGTTCTTGCAGTGACAAATCCATTGCCAGAAACATCAGTTTCCTCATTTTGCGGTGGAGGCTTCACATTTTCGTTTCCGTGGCTGCTAACTTCCAAATGTATACGTTTTGTACCAAATCTATTTGCAAGAGGTTTCTCATCATCTTCAACTTGCAGAGATTTAGAGACACTGTGGCTCTTATGATGATTCTGGTCATAGGACTGAACCCTTTCTGAATTGTAATCGACTGAGCTGTTACTTTTGGAGATCAGCGGATTTTTGTATAAACTAGTATTTGTGTTGGAGACTTTGCTGCTATACAGGGATGTTAACTTTGTTTGTGTCATAACTTTTGAATTCTTGCTACTAAACTTGTCATTTTGCCTATCCAGTTGCCCTGCCTGAGACAAATGGCGCCCATAACCATTGCTGGAGCCTTGAAGACCACTTGGGTGGACATTTACTGTTGAGCGAATCTGAAGACACAGATGTAGTTACAGTTATAATGGCATACATACATATCCAGCAAAACATGACACTGTAATCTAAGACCCCAACCCCCAGTCTCCCACCCAAAAAAATTTGTTTCAAAAAAGAAAAGAAAAGAAAAGGAAAGAATCTTATGTTGTACTTTTACCATTCACTAACTCATAAAAAACAAAAGAAAATCGAAATTATCAGTGATACTCATAAAAGATATAACTCATGTCAAACGTCGGTCTCCCCGGAAACCGCATGAAAAATAAACAAAGACATTTAGTCTACTGTTTAGAACTAAACCAATGAGAAAAAAACCATGTCCATGTGACAACAAAACCGAAAATGCGTACTCCACATCCCATACCAATGGATCAAAGCCACTTGCTTCGGAATTGCGAAGGAAAGCTTGAAAGCATTTTGACTGCTTAACCTTCTCGATATCCAGATTCCCTTTCTTGACAAAGACAGGGCCTTGATCTATTCTTGCTTGTTCGAATGCCAGACTGAATGCATAAGAAGCTCAATCACCATTCCGTATAAAAAAAAAATATGTATAGAAACACAGCAGATATTGTAATCTTCCTGTCTGCATCTGATACTTAAACTATGATGGACAATGAAAGCGACAAAAACAACAAACTTATTTAAATGTGCGTTCACATCTACAGCCAATTCTAGTTTAACAGGATGTTAATGGACTACAAACCCAACTTAGTTCCCAATTCAGTTAGAATTTGTGGGCTTGTATGTCTTTGGCATGTGCATAGAATGATGTAAAAATTTGTAGGAAGGAGTAAAGGGGATATAGTTTTTTTTTTTAAGTAATACTTATGTTGAAGTTCATTAAAGGCCAATTATCCCTTTCATTATAAAAATGAATTTACTGTTTTCATTTTGAATTTTGCTTATAGGAAATGTTATAATTATGAAAGTTAATTTCAGAATTTTGGCAAGAAAGACCATTAACTTTGAAGTTTTGGCTGACACTGGTGCATATCTTTGTTTCATAGAGGGTGTGAGGGTGTAAGTAGTTGGCGCCCTCGCTTCTCTCTCTCAGTCCACGCTCTTGTTACTAAGGTTGATTATGATCTTAACAATCTATCAAAAAAAAGATTATGATCTTAACACATTTATGGAAATACACTTATTTTTTCAAGTATTTTCATGAAGATGAGTAAATCAAACATGGTGAGAGTCGAGAATTGAGATTTAGTATTTTCTTTAGAAATCCTTTTCTTCCCATATATGTGTTTTATTGGCACATATCGTCACATTGTAGATTCTATAATATGTGTTTTATTATTGGCGTCGATCATTTGCGTACTGTAGGGTCTGTTTGGAACATGTGCTTCATTAGTGCTCACATTTCATTTACCAAAGAGGGTGAGTATAGCTTTTGCCAAATGCCTGCATGAAATTTCTCTTTTCAAACACACACCCTAAGATGTCTATCTCCTATGAAAATGCTGGTTCACTTATAGTTGTTAGTTTCAGACACTTGAAATTCAAGTTAGCATGTCGACCAATGATAGCCCTTTCCTTGCAGGTTGCTCCATCCAATTACTAGTAGGTTGCCCTTTCTGTGACTTGAACCTTGAGCGTGGGGGTGGCTCTGATGCCAAATGTTAAGTACCGGACTAGTACGCCTCAAAAGCAACTACTGACAAGGAGCGAAAAGTCTAAATTCTTAACCTAGAGCTAGAGAGAGAGAGAGAGAGCTAAGAAGCTACATCAACCATTGCACTTTCGTGTCTGTATCTGACCTTTATAGCCAATTCTAGTTTAAGGAGATGTTAATGGACTAAATACCTAGCTTAGTTCCTCAATTAAGTTTGAGAAAACTTGAAATCCAAGTTGACATTTAACATTTGATATGAAATTCAAATAAAAAATTTCAAGTGACTTCTACTGAATTCAGAAATTTCTATATATCTAGTTCGAAATTCACACTTCAAGTTTAGAATGTTTTAGTGAGAGAAAGAGATAGGTCTAACCGATCGGATTCAGTGGCGAGGGATCGAGTAGCAGTGTCGATCTTCGACCTGACCTCCTGACGTATTGGATGGATGTAAGCCTTATCGACGTCGCTCTTCGACTGAGAATCGAGAAAGCCGAGGAGGCGGAGGCCGAGGATTTGAGCGGAAGAGAAATCCTCTCTTTCTAGGGCGCGATCTACACCGAATAGATGAGATTGGAGTCTCTTTAGGTTAATATCCATCTCTTTTCTCCAGCAAACACTCTCTGCTTCCTTTTTCTCCATTCTCGCCTTCAAACTCTCGAAGACGATGATGATAATAATGACGAAATACGATACAGGGTTCTTCTCTTATTATAGTGATTCAGCTTCAACATTTCCCGCTATTTTCACTCTTTCTCAACGAAATTTTTTTGGCTCAATTGCGGTTCGATTAAATATCTAGTTCTGGTTCCTAGCTGGTCAGGTTCCAGTACGAAAATATGTGGAACTATTATAACCAGAAAAAGAATTAAATTCAATTTGGTTCAGTCCCCGCGTAAACTGTGTTGTGTACTCGATAAATAAACATTCGCCTATCATGCCATTTTTTTGTTCGCGGGATTAACGGGAATGGATGTGAACCATAATTTTTTGGACCAACAATTTTACAAAATTAGTGCTAAATGCTTACGTATGAAGAGATTTTCAACTTATGTAGCAGTAGGATCCATTATGCCACATAAACTTCAAGCATATTTGTTTTGTAAAAGCGTCGGATCCAAAAAGCAGCGCTCATTTTTGAAAATACTATAGTTCAGTGTTTGGTTCCAATGAACAAGTAAGGATTCACGATTATATTATTGTAGGGGTCAAAGTGTTTAAAATTTTTTGTACAGGGGCCAATACATAAAATTAACCTATAAATATATAAAATATAAAATCAAAAGGGAGTTCAAGAGGTTAGCTGCCAGTCCCCCAGGTCTCAAGGTGGTTCCACCCCTGGTCACATCCTCATCTAATGTTTGGTTCACACATAAATGTCAGTGGGGAACCAACCAATACATGGCCTCAATAGGCAATTTAATCCACCAAATGCTATGTTAAAGTATTACTGACGTGAGGAAGCTTATTCCTAAGAATGATTATGTGTTCAAATCTTACAAAATGGATTATTCTTCCTCGATTAATATTGAATGAAAAATTCTTTTACTTTTATGTTCGATTCTATCAATTCTCTAAAATGCAGTTACTTTTCTCCACCAAATACGATTTGAATAAAATTGGCACCATTCTAAACTGTTTATCGTGGGGATACTGAAGCACCCCCTCGAGGAAAAGTTCATCAGGTATTTCCGGCGGGAAAGCATACCATTTGGAAACCTAAGTTTGGTATAGGCGTGGTTGGGATGTTACTTTAAAACCTATACAAGCTTGTGTACGTGCGTTCAGTGGCGGAGCTAAGATTTCATCTTAGTGGGGGCGCACTTTAAAAAAAATAACATTTAAAAATAAACTCAACACTATTTTACACCTCCTTTACACCTTTCTTTGAGGTCCACATGAAGATGATCTACTGGATTTTTTGTGTTTGTTTTCTTAATGAGAATGTCATAATAGTAATATTCACCAAAAAATTATATCGTTCTAAAATTTCTATCCCAAATAAATCTTAATTGAAATTTAAAAAAAATTAATAATTGATGGAAGGTATTTAAATTTTTGAACTATACATTTTATTTTATTTCTGTCATTTTCAACTAATTTTTTTTATGAGGATCAAAGTTTTATAAGAATTTGATTTTCCTTGAGGATGTACTCGATTGTCAAGAGATCATACTCATAAAAAATTAGTTTTTAGTCCATCTTGTTCTAGCTTCCTAAAAATACTAAGAGGGCGTTTGGCAACCAGAAGAAGAAGCACTTCTGCTTCTAAAAAAAGCAAAAGTGCTTTTGAGAAGTAAAAAATAATGAGAAGTTAGTATGGTAAACTATTGACTTATAAGTTTAAAAAAATGATGAGTTATTAGTTGTTGCATGGTACTCGAGGATAAGTAACTTCTAAGAAGTAGAAAAGCAAAAAAAAAATTACTCTAAAAAGAAGTAACTTTTTTGCTTCTAGAAGTCACTTTGAAAAAATGTTACCATACAAACTTTTTTGCTTTTTGACTTATATAAGTCAAAAAGTAACTTCTTTAGTGGTTGCGCCTCAGTGGTGTGGATAAAGAATGTGGTGGAGTAGATTTTCTAAAATAAAACTATAAAAGAATAAAGATGGATTTTCAGTCAACATTTATGTGGTCCAAGTCAAACAGCCCCTCATAAAATATTCTTTCTTCAAATAAAGATGTAATAAATAACAATAAAGAAAAATCACACCAAATTACTGGACGTGTAAACCCTGCTTGGTACACGTAAATGCGAAAATTCACAGTTTATCATGTATTTGTAAACGATTGATGATAGCATATAATAACAAATATTTTATGGGATTTGCAATATGCTTGCAAAATAAATAATCTAAAATTTTTTATTAATTTTTTTCTAATTTATAAAATTTTAATTAGTACTTACAAAAACCATGAATTTTCGCATTTGCGAATATTCACGATGTACCAAGTGGGGGTGGTAATGTAATTACCAATTTTGAGATAACAATTAACTCCAAAATTCAAACAGGTTTTGATAGGCCCAAATCTACTTTGTTATTTATATATTATTCGATTCCTTCCTGGTTTTGCACTTATTGTGCCTCCATCCATATAGATATGCATGCTCTTACTGCGATCTACATCAACATGAATGTTTGTGCCAACAATAAAAAAAACTTATGTGACTTGTGGTTCATGACCTAACTATCAGATTGAATTGTCCATTCTATTTTTCTCCTTTTAAATATTTCAAATCCAATTTATAATAAATTCATAATCTATTTTTTTTTGTTATTTGTCAGGCAATCTAACATTTTTCTACTTGAAAATCAGTATATAATATTGCCCATCCCATGCATGACCGACCACGGACCAAGGTCGGAGTATCGAAAAATTATATCATTACAAAATAAAAAATTAAAACAAGTCTATTAAAAAGTGTGTGTGACATTGGCATGACATGGGGAGTGTGGAGTGGGGTCATACCTCATATACCATCTTAAAGAAATTTAGGCCCGCTCGGTATACTGTGAATATTTGCAAATGTAAAAATTTACAGTTTATCATGTGTTTGTAGGTGAATGATGAAGATATCTAATAACAAATATTTTGTAAGATTTACAATGGGCTTACAAAATAAACAATCTAAAATTTTTTATTTATTTTTTTATAATTTATAGAATTTTAATTAACACGTGCAAGAATCGTAAATTTTCACATTTGCAAATATTTGCGGTGTACCAAACAAGGTCTTAAAGAATAATCACCTTAGAGATCAAAGAGATTATTATTAGGTTTTGTTAACTTGTGCCCTTAGGGCACATTATCGGTTAGAGTTGTAAGATGCTTTTTGCATGTTGGAGTTATTCAAATCAACTCATTTATTGTATGTATAATGTTATATCATTTATAAGACGTCCATAAAAAATCAACTTAATCAGAGACTTTTAGTACTATTATCACTTAATTTAAAGTTAAATAACGCGAACGAACAACTAAAATTTAAAGTGATATTTTTTAGGGTTAAAAATCTATTAGGGCAAGTGTCATGGAAAACCCTTAATTAGGTTGTTTGTGGTAGGGGTTTAAGAGTTTGGGGGAGCGCAAGTGCCATGAAAAATTAGGGACGCACGACATATTTAGTGCCATACAGCACAGATTGTGCTGTACGGCACAGATTTGCACGACACATTTAGTGCCATACGGCACAGATTGTGCCGCACGACACAATCTGTGCCGTACGGCACAATCTTTGCCTAATTCCATACATTTATGTCTGTATAGAATTAGGTGCCGTACGGCACAGATTGTGCCTCACGGCACAATCTTTGCCCCCTCCCTCAAACTCCTTACTCCCTCCCTAAATCTAGGACCGGAGGGAGGGGTTTGGATGTTTGGGGTGCCCATGGTACTTGTCCTAACCTCAAAAAATGCTTTTTTTACTTGTTCAAAGTGTCCATAACACTTGCCCTAATTAAGCTGATTTTTTAGGATAATATTATACCTATAAAAAATAATCTGATTTGAATTCTTCTAACTTATGAAAAAAAAGCATCTAACATAACCTTATCGTCAACAGGACTCTTACTATTATTATTATATAATATAATAAATGTTTCGGCAGCTAGTATCTTGTCATCTACAATAGTCCAGCCCAACTGCTCGTCTCAGTACCGTCTCCCAACTAAAAGTCAATCATAAACCAATGCAAATGCACGACATTAGAACAAAATCATCATGCCACACTAACGCCATGATCATATTCAAATCATCTATGGTCATTGGTCACTGATGACTGATGATGATCTTTTTTATTCCAATTGATTATTTAAAATTTATGATTGTACTATTAATTAGTCTTCTTCTGTTGTTTTAGTGGGACTTCAATTTAAACTGTTTAAGTTGTTAACTGTTACAGCAAATACGTCCATATTACCCGTAAAACTATCACCCGGTCTTCATAGCAGCCCTGCTCATCACATGAAACTTATTAAAAGTCAATAACTTTTTTTTTCGATTCAAATTACAAAGTTCCCAACACGTCACGTAATTATGTAGTTGTTACTAAAATTCATATTAGTATTTCTGAACAGTATGGTAAAAAATTTAATTATTCTACTACGTAGTCTATGTTAATGAGGCTCCAAATCATTTATTTATTTTGATAAAGTTGATTGGAAATGTATCATTGCCTCAGTCAACTAAGAACAAATGGCGTTGAATATTTCCACTTATATTTTATATATTCCAACCATTTTATTAATTTTTTGTTTCACTTCTACCTACTACACACGGCATACGCATACTTGTGAAGCTTGTATATAAACGATCTAAAGTTTTTTGTTTTTTTGTTTTATGACGGACTAATGCCCAAATTACAACAAGGCTAAGATACATCATAACAGACATGTTAGAAACACATAAACTGTCTTAAACATCATCTCCGATAGAGGTCACTATCAACGGACAGACACAACAGAGAACACAAACAATAGNATATATATGGGCCAGGTTATATAACCCCTCATTTGTAAGGCCCACATTTAATGCATCCGAGAGCTGATTTTTGAAGAGGATATTCTCTCACTATGTACTTCATCATATTAAAAAATCAGCTCATTCTAAAACTTCTATCCCCCATCAAATCCCTTAACAAAATTTATAAGTTTTAAACTTTTATTTTGATCGTTGTTTTAAAATGGGTAGATTTGAGGTTATAAATTTTAGATTAGGCTTATTTCAAGTAATTATGTTCTCCTCACTGTGTAGATCATTTTATCCATAAATTAGCCCTTGAATACATTTCATATAGGCCCCACAAGCGAGGGGTTATATAAGGGGGTTATTTGACCCTATATATATATAAATGAAATTACATGGGCCTTTTCTCATAAGTAAAACCACAACCAAAGAATTTCGAACTGAAGACCTCCGAATTATAATAAGAGATATGAATCACTTGAGCAAGTACTTCTTGGCAGTTTGATTTTTTATGTCATGACCTTCTTATCATGCATGTAAAATAACTATCATCTTGCTAGCAAATACATGGTGTAAACAATTGTGCAAGTATAATGTTATTAAGGGGGAAAAAAATGGAATATTACCCTTCTAATGTGCGCATTCCTTTATAAGAAACAAATAGGATGACGTTGGGAAAATCAGAACAAAATAATCTCTTGATAATTTCCCAAAAGAAAGACCAAGAAAGAAGAGAAAATAATGTCTTGATAATTTCCCAAAAGAAAAAACAAGAAAGAAAAGAAAATAATGTATTGGTAACGGGAACGTCAGAACCGTCGTTCTCTAAAACGGACTCCGTTAGTTTGAATGTACAAAAAAACCTGGGCGGTCGTTCTCTCGTCAAAATAGGGGGAGCAGTTATGAATCTTATTACACGTTTCAGTCTCATTATTATCGTCGACGCTGGACTCCGAATCATCCGGCTGCTAGTAGACTTGAGTTTTAAATACTAATAACACAGAGTAGAAGAACAAATACACTGTAATAAGACCATCATCTTCCATCTCCACTAGAAGAAATCGGAACTTCGTTTCTCTCATTTTCTACTTCTCAGATTCTGTTATTGATCGATTCTACTTCTCGAATCCATATTTCGATCCATCTCTAGCTACCTACTACAAGTTCTGTTTTTAACAGAGATAAGATTGATATTTTTTTTATTTTTTTTGGTTCGATCTTAACGTTTCTGAGAACGTTGAGCTCAGATTTTACAGAGACCGAAAATGAGGTTTAAGTTTAGTTCTGGAGATGTTTCAGGCTTCAAATGCTTGATTTCTTTGGGGATTTTGTACGGAATCATGTCTTTTTTAGTTTATACGATCATTTACACAAAGCACATCAAACCGCTTGATGTAAACGCGCCGCTTGATCGATTCTCAGAAGCAAGAGCCATTGAACATGTACGAGTGTTGTCTCAAGAAATTGACGGTCGTCAAGTGAGTACTACAGTTTAATCCAATTTTTATGTTTGAATCTTCGTTTTTCAGTCGTTTGTGTTTGAATCTTCATCGTTTATATCGAGAATTTTTGTAACAGGAAGGACGTCCAGGTTTGAAGGAGGCGGCTCGATACATAAGATTGGAGCTAGAGAAGCTATCAGAACGAGCTGGACCAGAAATTAGGTCACTATATTGTTCTATTTCTTCGTTATTTAAGCTTTTGGAAATGCAGAATATGATGAATTCGGTTTTCAGTTATTTGTTTGGTTTTCAGCTTTGTTTGCTTATCATTTATATGATATGAAATTGTTAAGTGGTAGTTAAAGTCTAAGCTGATTGTATGTGCTTTTGCAGAATTGAGATCGAGGAAACGGCTGTTTCCGGTTCTTTCAAGATGTTGTTTTTGGGCCATAGCATATCGTTTGGATATAGAAATCATACTAATATTGTTATGAGGTACTTTCATTATTCTTTGATCGATATTATGAGGTACTACATAAGTTTTTGCTCATAAAAAAAAAACGATTATGTGGTACTTGAATAGTCCCAATTAGAAGATTAGACTTAAATGAATTCACTTTTGGAACAATCACATTGGTTTCTTGGAGAGGGAAGATGTCTTTGTTAATAACCCCAATTAAATTGCAGGATGTCATCAGCAGGGTCAAAAGATACGGATCCATCAGTTTTAATAAATGGTCATTTTGACAGTCCACTGGGGTCTCCTGGTGCTGGTGACTGTGCTTCATGTGTTGGTGGGTCCAGTTGTTTCAGTTCCAGCCTTAATTTATTGACGTCTGACACTCTCTCTTGTTTACGCGAACTTCCTTAAAATTTTTTTTTTTGTAGCATCGATGCTTGAAATAGCAAGACTTACTGTTGATTCTAGCTGGGTTCCTCCTCAACCTGTTATATTTCTTTTCAATGGTGCAGAAGAACTTTTTCTCCTGGTATGTAATGGTTTATCATTTTACATTGGCAAATGACAGCTTGATTTTGCTCCAATGATGAAATTTTGTTTTTGTTTATATGTTCATCACATCTGGCGGTATCTCCCACTAGAATGTTGTATTATTCACTTTTCGTGTTCATTTTAGCTTAGAAGTTCATGATGCTTCAGTGTACTAACAAATGTGCATAGATGTACTATCCAAATTTGTTAGAACTTGGCTTTGTTTTCTTTTCCTGGATTTCTTGTTTATTCCTCATTTCAAATGCATGCAAGAGTGTGTTATAGGTCTTTAGTCGCTCACCTAGACTTGCTTTTGAGTTTTCGTTAACAGTTATATATTGACTAAGTACTCGAGAAGATTGGTCATTATATACTTGTATACATGAGCCTAGGTTGCTCTTTTTCTACACAATGATTTTCCAAAACTGATTTGAAAATTTAACCACATGAGTACCTTTTAGGACTTTTTTTTAATTGATATTTTAGGACTTCTTTCCTTATTTTCTTTCCAACCGATTTATGCTTAAGTTATTTGATTAGGTGATTTGTGTGCAATATTCCAGGGTTCGCATGGCTTTGCAAAGACTCATAGATGGCAAAATACAATTGGAGCTTTTATTAATGTTGAAGCATCTGGGACTGGTGGTCTAGGTATTATTTTGTTCGAAGATCTCTTTTATTGTTTGTTTGCAAATTTTCCAAATATCACTGTTAGTATTAATCGAAACTGAAAAAACTACAGGTATCTGGTAAACCTGATTTTAAGATAATAAACCACTAATCCAGTGAAACACCGTTAATATCGCATTTTGGGAATATTTGTGAAGATACCTTAATCCTGATTTATGTTACTTAATTGACAGATTTAGTTTGCCAATCTGGACCTGGGTCTTGGCCTTCTCTTGTTTATGCTCAGTCTGCAGTGTATCCCATGGCACATAGTGCAGCACAGGTTTGCAATTTACTTCTCATATCCTTTTTATACAAGCTATCAATTTACTGCTTGATATCTTGTTGGCACATAAGCACACTCATATCATATCCATGCGCGTCTCTAAATTTGTGCTGGCTGATGCACCATTTTATGTAAACTGGCATGGTAAGGTTTTGAATTTCTGGTTAGACATGAAAAAGGAATTCTACTTGAGCTCCAACAATGAGTTCCCAGTATCAAGTTTGTTAGTCAGCAATTACATGATTTTTGTATAGGGGCTAGGGTCCAGTTGCTTTTTCTGTCTTTGTTGCTGGGGCATTTTATTTCTTCTCTAGTTATGAATGGCTTGTTAGCCTGCAAATGATTTAGTTTCCAAATGCAGGATATTTTTCCTGTTATTCCTGGAGATACGGACTACAGAATATTTTCTGAAGATTATGGCGACATTCCAGGACTGGATATTATCTTTCTTCTTGGTGGTTACTTCTATCATACATCCTCAGATACTGTGGACAGATTATTGTATGCATTACAAGTGCTATTTTGGTACAGATTTTTTAAGTTGGCTTACAAACTTAATATGTAATTCCTCATGGCCATTTTCTCTAATACCTGAAAATTTCCATCAATTAGACCAGGAAGCATGCAAGCACGGGGAGAGAATTTGTTCAGTTTAATTAAGGCATTCACAAGTTCTTCTAAGCTGCGAAATGCCCAAGAAAGAGCATCTGTTTCAGCTGTAACGAATGAACCAATGGATGATCGGGATCGGGCTGTTTTCTTCGATTACTTATCATGGTTTACGGTATGCTGATAGGGTTTATGATTTATGCTATATGCATTGGTCAAATTGCATCTCCTAACATTTCTTACTCCATGGTCACCTCAGATAAAAATATATGGATGCTTTTGGAATATCATCAATGGATACCTAACTCTTTTTTTTTTTTTTCTTTTTTCTTATCTCCTTTCATCTAGGTATATTATTCAAGAAGGGTAGCTCTGGTACTTCATAGTCTTCCCACTGTTATCTTCCTTCTTATGCCGTTCCTTTCGCTTTCCCAAAATACTGGGGTGCGTTCCTGGTTCAGAACCTCCTATGACTTTATGAAGGGTATGATGGTTGTTATTCACTTTATAATTCCAATAACTTCTTCAATATATTGTGCTGAATGTTTTCCTCCACTTTCCCTTGTATATTCAACTCTACTTTTGATTTCTGCAGTCTCTTATGTAGGGCCTAAGGATGTATATATATATAAAGGAAGGAAATATGGATTCAAATAAATCAAAATACATCCTTTATGAACGCATTCTGTTTCTTTCTTTTCTTAACTGTCATTCAAAGCGGGAACCTATTAATCTTATTTCGTTCATATTTTGTAACTATTATTTCCAGGAATGCTGTTCCATGCCTTTGGGGTTATTCTGGCAATCATCGTCCCTATTATCTTTGCCATTTTGAGATTGCTTTTCACTAGCTATGCAATGAGCTGGTAAGGTTCTTTTTTTTCCTTTTGTCTTTTTCTGTAAATTAATGCTGCTAATTTGCGACTTGCTCAATAATTGAAGTTCTCAATTAGTTGTTCCAAACCAGTAAGATCTCTTTATACTGGTCTCGTGGTTACACTAGTAGTTGGTAATAGGATAGGAGTTTGATTTTGTCTCTCACAGCTGAAGCAATTCACTGAAATACTTGGAGATGAATTTTCGTCATCAGTAGTAAACTATGTTATTTGTTAATGCCGAAAATCTGTTCATGCTGCCAAAGATTTTCCTTAAGAGTATGGTATCCAGTGGAGATCTAGTGAATTCTGCCTCATGCTAGTCTCCTGTTAACTTCCTTACCTGTCTTCTGTGACTTTCCATGTATCCGAGCAAGAAAAAACAGGTTTGGCATCAGTAGTGATAAACATGTTGTTGGACCCTTATCCTTTGTGTGTGGGCCCAGAACCTAGTGTGGGTGGTTAGAATTAACAATCCACTTTGATTTTCTTTCAGTACTCAACAAAGATTACTACAGTGTTGTACATGCATGTGAGTATATTTGTAAATGGAGAAATATCTACATTACTCCTGATGCAACACTTCACATAATGCAGGTTTTCTCACCCATGTTTGGCTTTCTTGATGTTCGTTCCATGCTCTCTAGTTGGCCTGCTGATTCCAAGAATTGTTTGGAGACGTTTTCCTCTCTCTCAAGATGTTTCAGTTCTCAAAACATCAAAAGAGGTAGCGGTCATTGTTAAATTATGCCAAGTTTATAGTACGTGCGTTGTCATTCTCATCACCACCTAATAATTATATGAGGTGTGGACTTTTGTTGTGACACGTAAAACATTTTTCTTGCTATTCTCATCATCATCATCATCATCATCATCATCATCATCATCATCATCAAAAGTGATTGTATAAATCAATAGTACTTAATATTTTCTGTCAACCTAATCAGTTAATAAAAAAGAGTAAAGCTACCAGTTGATGTTAGCTGACATGACAACTCATATATTAATGTTTTATGTTATGCTTCTTAGATGCTACCCTTTTGTAACTTTTAGGAGCAACAAACAGGCACCAGTTGACAACATCAAAATATTTGGTTTTGATCGTGATGCTTAATTATGCAGGTTGACTTGGAGACTTTGGTTTCTTTCATTCTTGTATCAGCATTCATTAAAAGTTATGTTGGAAAATGATGTGTGAGAGAGAGATCTGATAACTAGAGGAAAGATGGTATTAGAAAGGTTCTTTTCGAGAATGAACCAACTTCTAGAAACATATAGAGAGAATAACTTTTTTGCAGGGCCAACTTTCCATGTTTCCCTTTGCATATTTATGACAAGAAAGTAACTGCATAACTGCTTATATAATTCTAATCACATAACCACTTTATAACTGAAATGCATGTACAAACTCCTGCATAGGTCGTTGGCATCTATTGCATACCCACTGCATGTACTCCACATGGTAACTCTCTGAATATCATCCACGTGGTAGAGGGAACATATCAGCAACCTTTAATTCTATCAGATTAATAAAAGTGCATGATGTATTGTTGTGTGAGACCTTCTGCTCATTGATTATAACTTGACTAATAACATCAGTACTCACAGAGAGTGAATCTTCTGAATGCTCTATTGTTGTGTGAATCTTATAGGCACTGTCTGATGAAGCAAGGTTTTGGGGGGCTTTTGGATTATATGCATTCATCACTTTGGTATGTAAACTCATCATTTTGTATTACTGTACTTCTTAAACTGGATTAAGTAACTTGACAATTGTACTTCTTATGACAAGTTATCAGCTATATCTCATTCAATCTTGCTAAAAAGGGCTGCCAGTAAGTGTATGGGGTTGGATCCGTTGACTCATTTTCTTATTTTTGGCCTCACTAAGTGAGACGTGTTAAGGGATAATTTTCTGTGAGGATGATTTCTTCATCACAGATGTCATCAGTAACAAAAATCAGCCCATTTCCACTCTTATAACCTATGAAAATTTGACTTGTATTCAGAATGATCTCCATGTGGAGTAGATCATCCTAGAAAAGATTAGCCCTTGAATCATCTTCATGTAGCCTACAAGTCTGTTTCTTTTAGTGTGCCAAAAGAATGTTTTAATTAAAACTACGCATGTCAATACCTTTTTTTTTTAAGAGTATTTGGCACCCAACTCCACTGTACAGTTCACTTCTATCTTATGTTTTGGAATTCTCTGTGGGCAGGTTTACCTGGTAGCTGGCTTGGGTGGAGGTTTCTTGACTTTCTGCCTTGCAGCTTTTATGGTCCCTGCATGGATATTGTTCTGCCTATCGAACAAATTTTTTGGTCATCTATCACTCAAGTATTGTGTAAAACCTTCACTTGTTCTACCTTCTATCCTTCTGAAATATGTGAATACTGTAAAATCTGACATCGCAAATTCTATCTTTTACTTCTTTGAAACATACTCTGAACTATGCTTCAACTGTTTCTTCTATTTTTAGTGATGTCCCAATTGGTTATAAATTGTAATGAAACAAAAAGATACTGGATACAATTATCTGGTTTGCAAACTTAACTGTCCTTAAAAAGAAAACAAGCCATTAAAATGAATGACTTAATCATTAAAGGCTAGTGTTAAAATATTTTGGGGACCTACTAAGAAAGTAATAGTATGGTGCATGGATGGTAAAAACATGGGTGATTAAGGCCCTGCTTGGTATGCAGGGAAAATTCGAATCTGCAGTTTTTCCCGGTCAAATTGATAAATCAGCTGCTTGGTATGGTATTCCTCTGCTAGTTAGGATACCTATGGCCCTGTTTGTCCATGTAAACTACCACTACCACAGCTGTGGTAATTTGCATTCTGCAAATTTTCCCTGCATACCAAGCAGGGCCTAAGAGTGGGGTATGATTCTTAGTTGTTGTTTTGATGTGGATTGCTTCAAATATAAACTATTCATCCAGCACTGGACCTTCTGTAATTTAACACAGTCTTTTTAAGTACTATTATGTTAGTTTTGTATTGTGCATAATTATATAAAATTACATTTGTTTCCTATACTGTTGTTTTGAAGTACATATTAAATTTAGACAATGGTAATTCTGGCTCGGCTGTTGCATTCTTGGCCAAACTTCTGTTTAACTGAAACAAACATATAGTTTTATTAGTGATGATATCGGATATTACACAATTTTGATCCTTCATCTGTTACACTTAAGTGCTATAAGATACATGATTCCCAAATTCCCAATTGTAAACTTTGGAGGATTCGGGCTACACTGTACTAACAGTCCTGTAGAGTGTAGATTAATGATGATTTCATGACTGTCAAGTTTTTGTTCAGAAAGACCTACGTCTGTAACGGCATATATATATATATATATATAGGAGTATGAGATCAATGCTTGGCGATGAAGATCTCCAGTTATCATTTATCAATATAGAAATAATCAGTTAATTCTGAACTTCTTACCCTATCAAAACGGACTTAGAAGTTAAAGCTTTCCAAACCATTCATGTCACCATAACTTTAAATTGGATAGGGTTAGAAGTTTCAGAGTGGATTGATCTTTGTGAGGATGCTCTCCATGGTGAGGACCGGGACTCATCCTCATTGAAATCAACCCTCAAATCATTTCCATGTGGTCCATGCAGACCTGTGTAGAAAGCTATATACTGAAAGTCGTTATTTATATGTAAATATAATTACCTTAACATGAAGTCAAACACAATATGCTTGTACAATCTACTCCTTAAATACTTGTTATATTGTATGCGTACAAATTTGAGAAGATGAATGCGTGCAATAATTTGTTCAAAATTTGAATTCTAACTACTAGGTGATGAATCTTGCAGGTCAACCATGAGTTTTGTGATACCTTTAATCCCATGCCTTACATACTCTGTCTACTTCGGTGGGTTTCTTATTCAATTCGTGATCGAGAAGATGGGTATGATGGGTGCTCTTCCATCTCCCTATGGTTAGTCTTGCCAACCCCTATCCTTGCTGATGGTAGTTAAATTTAATAAAAATATTGGTCTAATCATCTCCTGTTACATTAATTTCACTTGAATTTTGATACTTAAAATAAATAAATTGAATGCTTAAGAGTTCACTATAGGGTATGCTAGGTACACTTGTTTACTTACTTCCAGATGGTCCAGAACATCCATCACTCTTTGTAGGGTATGCTAGGTACACGTGTTTACTTACTTCCAGATGGTCCAGAACATCCATCACTCTTTGTAGGGTATGCTAGGTACACGTGTTTACTTACTTCCAGATGGTCTAGTACATCCGTCACTCTTTGTGAGAATTGCATAAAAACTGAACCGACTAAAAACTTGTAACAGCTAATTGCTCGAACTTTTTCCTGACCATCAACCAGAGTATTTAGCTTCCAGGTTTAGGTTTGTAGTTGAGTTGTTTATCTTGGAGCTAGTTCATTTAGTAGCTTCTCACAATTTTCTCTTAATTCCTAAGGCTCCTAAGAAGTGTATTTGGGATGGCAGGGTATGGTTCTATAAGCTGGAGCAATGTGTAGCTACACTTATTTGTATTATCACAAATGTTCAAAGGATGTTTCATCATTCAGGAATATTTGCTTGCAGGATATTTCGTTCCTGATATTATAGTGGCAGGAGTAGTTGGGTTTGTGACAGGATGGTGTGTTGGACCATTAATCCCTGTTGTTGGCTATTGGTTAGCCAGATCATCTGTTGTGCAGTTCCTGCTGCATCTAAGCGTGCTGGCCCTGGCTCTGTCTTCACAGTTTTTCCCATACAGCACGTCTGCACCAAAAAGGCTTATATTTCAGCATACATTTGTGACAGCAGGTAATTTAGAAAATGACAGTTCTAATCTGTTTGCACTATATGCCTCTACAACATCTTGGTCTTACAACAGACATATGAAGGTTAACAAAATGTTGTTCATTTCCATATCCTCTTCTTTTACTTCAAAATTTGTACAAATTATTTGAGGTGGATAAAGCTGAAATTTGAGTACTTCATTTAGAATGGCGAGTAGTGGGAAGGTGTTTCACTCACCTATTTAGCTGACTTTATATAGGCTGTACTGTACTGAGTTTTCTTAATCAGCGTTTTTTAATATACAATTTCCTTTTTGCATGCTCTGATTTTTTTCTCTGAAATGTCCTCTGATGAGAATGACAGATGGAAGTTCAATTGCGGAGTCTAGCTACGATTTTTCTGTAGTCGATTCCAATTCTTTACAGTTTATTTTCAAATATGCACCTGAAGCAGCAAAGGAACTGCAGATCAGTTCAGAGTTATCTTTTGAAAAATTCATTCATCCAGATCGAGGCACTTGGATGGTACGTATTCAAATACTATGCCTATATTTTGTGGACTACCAACAACTTAGGAAACATGGTTAATGATATACATGAAAGTTGAATCTTGAATATATTTAGTTGGATTTTTGAACTCTATTACTCTTGGTACAATTCCAAGGATACACCATTCATTGTCAGATTGCTCTTTTGAATTTAAGCCGTTGTCATTTACTTAATTATTTATTTTATTTTTATCAAATGTAGATTATTTTTTTTCTAAGTTTTACTTTAGGGGCTTCCAACAAATTCTTCGTCTTTGTGAAACTTGTTGCTTCAAGTGATGGTTGTCTTTGTCACAAGTCGTGAAACATTTGACAGTTAGTTTCTCATGCAGGTGCTTTTTCCAGTATCCTTCTTGTTTTCAGGAAGCTTGAAGTTCCCTGATAGAAGTGATGATATCTTGAAGCAATATAGACATTTCCCTCACCTGTCTACTTATAGGGAAGCTACAGTTTCTAGTACGGGATTTCGGAAAATCCACTTGGAACTTTCCTTGGGGTAAGACTACAGGCATACATGCAACACATAGATATATAAACAGGAATGTACGTAGAAAATTCTACAAACGTACGTAGATGTTTATCTGCACTCTTACTGACATGTTAGTGAACACAAAATTCCATATTTGCAAACACTTGTAACAGCATTTAAAAGTGATAAAATAAAAGTATGTATATTAGATTAAGGGTATGGGTGTAGTGTGCAAATAATTCATCATCGACCTAGCCTATTCCCAACTATTTGAGGCCAACTACATGAATCCTGTCCCGGCATTCTCTCTGGGCCATAATTTTCTACTAATGCTTAGGCATTTGAATTCTTCCTCACTTCCTCTACCAGTCAAACAAGCAACTAAGAACAGGAAGAAACTATGGGTTACTAAAACAGGAAAAATGGTAAGTGATGATTTATTATCGAATTATGTGATAAAAAATTTATTATCTAATTAAATTTTTATTCCTTTCTAGAATAATTTAGTTCCAAGTCAACACTGACTAATCTTGAGCTGTTCTTCTGTAAAATACACATGTAGCTGCCAGAACACAAAAAAAAACATCACTTGCACCCGTGCGCACACACTTGACAAACACAAGAGCCTAATTGGCCAATGTCTCCTCTAGTGTAATGAAAAGAAGGGAAACTTGCATTTAAGGAGACAGGTTGTTCTGTCCCTGGTATGGGAGTTTCTCACGTTCTCTTCACATCAGTACATGTTCATCTCACATTTACTATCTAATGCTCTTGGAATGTTTAATTATAGAGAACATGTGGTTTCAAATTTGATATTCTTACATTGCTAAACAATCAGTTTTGATGTATTGTTTATCCCATTTTCTTCTTCCATTTCAGTTCTTTACAGGAGGTTTGGGTTTCAGTCCTTAACATTACAGGCCCTTTATCCAGTTGGTCTTTTGCTGACAAACAGCTTACAGGTAATTGAAAATGCCCTTAGGCTTTGGTTTTTTGAATTTGAGTATTTTTCTCATCCATATCATAATTTACCTGAGTGAAATTATCTACAGATGCTGAAACAGCGGATGGTGGTCCCCCATCATACATTTGTAGACTCAGTGGAAGTAGCGATGAGAACTGGAGATTCTGGTTAGAGGTGAAGTATTATCCATACTGACATTCCCATGGTTTTCTTAAATATACCATGACTTTCATGTCATAGAAAACTGGCTGGGTGGTTTTTTATTTCCTACATTGGTGCAAGTAATTCCTCATTTTGAAAAGTTATTTTTGTACAAATTGCAGGCCAACAGTTCGGAAGCTTTAAGGGTGGACGTTGCTGTACTAGACCAGAATATGGTGGATTCTTCAAGGAAATTGAAGGGCCTTTTCCCCGAGTGGATTGACGTCGTTGCGTATTCAAGCTTCTTATCAAGCTACATCTTCTAACGAACCTATTGTTTGTCCCATAATGTTTTAAGAATGTGATTGAACTACAGAAAGAATACCTCCAGGTTCTGTATCACTGAACAAATACAGTTTTTGATGATCAATTGAATAACAAAAGTGAGTTTTTTAACATCATGTCTCATGGACCACAGACAGTAAATTTTAACTTATCTTGGTTAGATTAGTGGTTGGAAATGGGAATCATTGTGATATGTGTGTGTTTAGAGTGTAAGGAAATTAGAAGAAATTAATCAGATTTAAGGAGAGAAGAAATGGGAGAGAAAATCTAGAACAAGGTGGTGGACACACACAACCTTATATTGGAAAAGATTTGACTTATTCAACTAACACATGACTTAGAAATAAATAAACTAATAACTAACAATCTTCACTATCCATCTGTCATTATTTTCTTGCACGTATCACATTGCATACCAAGAGCGATATGATATATAGATGTTTTATTTGAGCATAGTAATTCAAGTCTTGTACCGAAAAATACCAGGTCTCGCAATGGTTTTGCGTTTGCCAACCAACACTCAACTTTTCTCTCTAAGAGCATCCACAGTGCGTGCCTGGTAAATTTACAAAAAATTGTGAAAAATCGACGCACTGGCTTGTGTATATTATGGATGATTTTTGACAATTCGGAAAGAGAATTGTGAGAACGTGGACAATCCGTAAATTTGTTTGCATAAACAGTGGAGCCGAGGTTGAGAGTGTGCTAACTGTAGGGCGAACTTTGAGAGTGGGCCCACACTTTTTCCATAGAGCTTCTACAGTAAAAAGTTGACTTATGGAGTATGACTTATAAAATCACACATGATCTTTGGCCTCATATGGAATCCAATGGACAAATTTCGAATGTTCTTACGATTACATCATCTTCATAAAAAATCAGCCCATTTTAATTAACTCTATTAATAATTAGTTCGAAATCAACAGTAAAATATACCTCTTTATCCTCGAGAAATTTCAGTCAATTTTTTTATGAGGTTAGCAGTTATGATCTACAGGTTGATGAAATTATCCTCACAAAAAATTAAATTTTAGATCATCTCTATATGAGCTCATTGATCATATGTAATTTATAAGTCACGTTTCTATGAAGTCATTTGGTCCTTTTCCTTCTTTATCTTTTTTTTTTTATTTTATTTTTTTTTTTTTTTTTATTTTTTTTGTTTTTGTTTTTTGTGTTTTTTATTTTTTTTTTTTTATTTTTTTTTTTTTTTTTTTTTTGTTTTATTTACACTTTTATTTTTTTTTTTTTTTTTTTTTTGTCTTTTATTTTTTTTTTATTAATATTTATAAATTATTATATTTTATTAAAATTATTATTTTCTTTTTTTTATCATTTTTAATTATATTAATATTTTTTTTTTTTTTGATTTTGTTTTTTTTTTTTTTTTTTTTTTTGTTTTTTTTTTTTTAATTTGTCTTTGGTTTTTATTTTTTTTTATTTTTTTTTTAGTTTATTTGTTTTTTTTTTTTTGTTTTTCTTATTTTTTTTTTTTTTTTTTTTTATATTTTTTTTTTTTTTTTTTTTTATTTTGCGTTTCTTTTCTTTTTTTTTTTTTTTTTTTTTTTTTTTTATGTTTTTTTTTTTTTTTTTTTTTTTTATTTTTTTTTTTTATTTTTTTATTTTTTTTTTTTTTTTTTTTTTTTTTTTTTTTTTATTTTTTTTTTTTTTTGTTTTTTTTTTTTTTTTTTTTTTTTTTTTTATTTTTTTTTTTATCCCGACAATCCTACTAAGTGTAAGCATCTCTAATCGTTATTACCTTTCATTCTCGATCGTTTTAGTAGTTCTTTGAATTCTAGGGTTTTTACCTTTGATTGGATTTGCCTATAATCGTTAGCATTTAGTGTTATTTTGTGCTTCTGTTAGGATTTTGTTACTCGTTGTGTTTGAGATCAACTTGATATGTACTGATCTTGTGTTCATAATGTTCTTCGTTCAGCCTGCAAGGCCAGGGGGTCGGATCTTCGAGTTCATTTCAAGGTGCGTTGATTTGAGGTTGAGTTTGAGTTTGAAATTTTATGTGATTCATCCGAGTAGGATAGTTTTTGGATATTCCAGTTTGATTCAAAATCTGATAGCGGCATATGTGTTTTTGTTTACAATTGATACATTCTATTGTTATTGTTGCCATTAAATGAGTATTTTATTTGAGAATTTGTATCAGTTTAACTTCAATGAACCCTAATTTCTCTGCCAGAGTAATCAATGGATCTTGAGCTTGACCTTGTGATTGCCCAGTAATGAAACCCATAAGCTAGATAATATAAAGGATCTAGTAACCTAATGAAATAGAGCTAATACTTGGGAGGGTAGCGAAATGATTATTGGTCAATAAAGAATTCATCTATGTTATTTTACAGTATGGAGTTGGAGAAAAATTGGGAATGCCCCAACTGAAATTATCCTTCTCAACTTTTTGATGGGGTATTCTTTCTATTGCAAACCATAGTATTTGCTTTACCTATACTTCGATTTGAGTGTGATATCATAATTGATTTCGTTTTTATGTTGGATTAACATCTAACCTGAAGAAAAAAGCAGGGTTCTATTGACTCTATGAATAGATCTCTCGTAAAATTCAGGAAAATCACTTCATTGTTTTTGGGTGAACCTCTGAGGTGTTATTAAGGACAGAAGGTTCAGTAACCGATGGTACATGATAATAACAATCTCATGAACTTGTCAGCGTTTTCCCAGTATGGTGTTGTGTCAAGTTAATCTTGTACGCTGTAGGATAATCTTTTTGTTCTAGAGTTGTATGTGTAGCTTGCTTATAAACTGTGTAGCTTGCAGTTCCTTATCATAGATTGTGACTGATTTCCATATTCCATAAGTTGTTAAATCTCTGTTCTCTGTTTCTTTTCTTATGAGAACTTAGTAATAAGCAAGGTCTATTTAGTACAAAGAATTGAGGTTTGATGGTGTCTTTGATGTATACTAGCTAGTTTGCTGTGAGACAATTATGATCAGTTACGCCTTTTTGTTATCCCATATTGTCTCTTTACATCTTTGTGAAATGATTATGGAACTTGGCTTAGTATCTTGGTTAATATTTCTTCATTGAGCTTAAATTTCAACTCTTATGACGTGTTGATGAGGACTGAAATGGATTCTCTGACTATATCTGGGGTTGATCTGCATTTCAGCCTAGTATTCCCATAATCAATTCGCATTTAACCTGTGTGCTTGTCCAATAGAAGAATCTTTGAATGGTTTTGATGACTTCAAAATCTTGGTCATCTGTTTGATTTCTTTAGTTGATAATGATAGTTGGATCATTTCTTCCATACCATGCTGATTCCAGTGAACTGAAATATTTTGAACTCATGTCCTTTTGTTTGCCTCTTCTCTTTACTTTCAGAACACAAGGGAGACAGCTTTTGCAATTAGAAAATTGCCTTTGGTCAAAGCTAAGAGGTATTTGGAGGATGTCCTGGTTCACAAACAAGCCATTCCTTTCCGACGCTTCTGTCGCGGTGTTGGTAGGACTGCTCAAGCAAAGAACCGCCATTCAAACGGCCAAGGACGCTGGCCTGTTAAATCTGCCAAGTTTATCCTTGATTTGCTTAAAAATGCAGAAAGCAATGCTGATGTATGTTTTCTCCCCCCTCTGGTTGGCTTTTTTTATAAAATATAGTTTGGTCTTTTACTATTTTCTATAAACGTCTGAATAATGCTGTCAAAATATTTTACAGGTCAAAGGGTTGGACGTGGATTCACTATACATTTCTCACATCCAAGTTAACCAAGCCCAGAAGCAGAGGCGTAGGACGTACCGTGCTCACGGACGAATCAACCGTAAGTCTTCTAATCTTTAAACAAATGTTAACTACCCTTTTTTCTCTTATATTTTGAGTTTGGATTCTTTATTTTCCTCTGATGGCAAGTCGTCTTTGGCAGCTTATATGTCATCTCCTTGTCATATTGAGTTGACTTTGTCTGAGAAGGAAGAAGCAGTGAAGAAAGAGGTAAGCCCATCATATCAATTTATCGAAGTAGAAGGAAACGCAAATATAAGTTAAATTCCGTAGTAATGCAACGTAGTATTTTGATAAATTCTAATTGCACTCTACTGCTTCTTCTTGTTGCATATTCTGAGCTTTAATTGATTCTGTTGCAGGCTGAGACCCAGTTGGCACCAAGGAAATCAAAGAAAGCTCAAGTTCTTCGCAGTGGCGCTTCCTCTTAAGCAATAGAGAAGTAGAAAAGATGGTACCCCAGAAAGGATTGAAGTCTTTCCAATTTCTATTTTCCTTTCTTGGTCTTGGAAAACATTTCATTGCTTTTAGTAGATCTGTTCAATCATATAAAGATTTTGGATTGTGGTTTGCGGCCATGTTCATTGGATTTAGTTTAGTGAGTGTTTGTTTTGAGGGATTGGCACAGTAGGAGTAATTTAATTTAAACCCTTTCTTCTTTATGGATTCGATGTGTTTTTTTGGAAGATTTTGCAAATTATCCTCTTTAAAGTTACCTGTTACACAGTTTATGCTATTTTTTCATTATGCTGCCGTCTATATGTTTAAATTTTAGGAAAGAAAAATTGAACAGATGTATTGAGGGCTATTTCCGAAAACAATGACAAGGGAAATGCCATGTAAACTAAAGAGGCTGTAGCAATGTAGGGGGTGTTGTAGTTGTACTAAATTTATACTACCATATACTATTGATCTAAACTAAATTTATACTTCGTACTATTGAGCTCTCATGGGGAGGGGTTTGGGGGTTTAAGGTTTGGCAAGTACCATAGTGAAACCTAAAAAAGGTTCCAATTAAATTAAATAATAAAACAACTCCTCTCTTCCCTTCTCTTTTTCTCTCTCCGTCTCAGTTGTTTGATTTGTCCATAGAATTTGCACAAAATTCATAAACAGCTTCTTTTGGTTGTTTGAGAAATTTATAGTATTTGCTCGATCTAGCAGTAGATCTTTAGAAAAATTGCATCGAAAACGTACGTGTCTCTGCCATTTTTAGAACTAGACCTCATATCCCGTGCAAGGCACGTGGGCTTTTTTTTAAAAAAAACTTGAATTTTTTTATTAGATAATTAAAAAATTTAGTTGTTTTAGAATTTGAGAAATGCTTCTCCTTATAGTATATTATAATAGATTTGGCCATATGTTTATAATGTAGGTTTTTTTTAACTCACATCTAAGATAGAGGGTTTTGTTAACCCAATAATAAATAATAGATTGGGTCATATGTTTATAATGTAGGTTTTTTTAACTCACACCTAAGAGAGAGGGTTTTGTTAAGCCAAGGCTTCTCCTATAGTATATTATAATAGATATATTTGCAACAAAAATCACATTAAAAATTTGATGTGTCCACCGTGTCTTTAACACTCGCGCTAGTGTGCTTAATAGCTGGGTTCTCATTTGTCTTTCAGCTTTTCAATTATCTAGGACCTAGTTTTTGGTTAATTCCGATAGAAAAAAGATAGTTTTGGTTATTGATGTAGAAGGGCTGAGAGTACTCGCTCGGTTAATCCCTTTTCGAGTGATCGGTAATCGTAACAGCTTCGGAGTCTCTTTTGGTGTTATGGTGGATTTTGTGTGCATGAAGTAAGAACTAAAGAAGTCATTTGGCACCGTCTTGAAGTGCGCATATGCTGGAAGGCTGGAACAATAACATATCAGGACACAAGGAAGAGAAAGGTGGCATTGTTATCAGTCAAACCCACTAACAAATCTGTTATACTTGTACAGCAGAAAATTTTGGAACCAACTTCATTAATCTGCTTGTCATCATGGTTAGATATACATGATTTCAAGAATTTACAGAACTGTTTAGCCATTTTTACCTTCTAGAAAGATCAGGACACTTTGTTAGTTATTGCCATGCACAACTGATTAAGAAAATTCAGTATTTCGCTAACTACTAGTTCTACAACTCAATCAACTAATGTGTAGAAGATGACATCCACGATGTTTGGTAGACAAGAAAAGAAAACCGTAAAAACTGTCCGAGCTTTCGATTCACAATTAGGATGAGAGGCCCTTGTTTTTTTGAGAGAGATGAGAGGCCCTTTTAAATGAGCCAAGTTGAGTTTCAGTTCCTAATGCTTGTTATCTGTGCACCAGGATTCTTTAGCAGAGCAAATTGCGCAGTTAAACGAGACCCAAATGTGGGAGGACAACAAAATTCAGAAAAGAGGCTCCTAGACTTGAGGAAACCAAATTTTTCATACAAAACAGTAACAAAGATCTGCAAATGTAAATGTCAAAAAGTATCCAAACACCATGTTTTCTAAGATAAAACTAAAAACCCTCATAAGAATAGAAGAAGTATGTATGTAAAGTAAGGCAGCACATTCAAGCTTCCAGTCATTTCCACGGCTTCCCGACTTCGTTTTTTATTCCTAAATTCCTCATCAAACACCTACCTAGCAGAGAAAACTCAACTTCAAGCTCTCATAACAGAACAATTTAAAATGAAGTGACTCAGTCTGTTACGGCCGGTGCCAACATGCTTCCACTCCAAATCATTAGCTTCAGGATCAGGAGAACAAGTGCATATAATCATCCCATGCCCTGCAAAAGAATTACAAGTTCCACCTATAACAAGTAGTTCTTTGCCCAAAGACTTGAATGCTACTCCCCATCCTCTGCTATGATCAGCTCTTACTGGTACCTGTCCCAACTCCTTCCAACAATTACTCCTCTTCAGATACACTTTCAGCTTGTTTGAAGAAGCATCAAGTGTATAGAGTTCATTGTTCACAACAGCAAGAAGAGGTGGAGACCGCGAAACTGGAATTGGAACATCTCTCATCATGCCCGGAATCAGTTCCCACGTGTTTTTTCTGGCGTCGAAACATTCCCCACAAGTTAGATCACCCCCATCAATACCTTGTCCCCCTATGACATAGAATTTGTTATCCATGTAACAGCCAGAACAGAGCTTTCTTGGTGTGTGCATCTTAGGAAGTGGTTCCCATGATTTGGTTTCTGAGTTATAAAGCTCAGCCGAATTTAAAACCTGCATAATATTCCCCATCCCAATCCCACCAGCAACATAAGCGACGTCACCACAACTGGCTGATGCAAATAGGCATCTTGGATTAATCATTGAAGGACCTTTGTACCATCTATTCATGGACAATTCATACCGCCAAATAACCACACCTTCAATTTCTTTACCTGAAACAAGAAGATGGGTCCCTGCACAAAGTGATTCTTTATCTCCAGCTGCAAAGCATGAGTCGGCTGGTAGAACAGGAAGTTTCCTACAAGACGTGAATTTCTGATCAAGTGACCACCATTGAGGTTCCCCACTTGCTAGCATGAAAACTGATGGCTCCATTGTTCCATAATCTTTCCTAAGCTTGTAAAGCTCACCGCTCCTTAGTAATGCTAAACACCCCTTGTTTACAAATGAGAGTTTCCAGTATTCTGATCTTGGAACCCTAGCTAGGATATGATGAACAAGCTCATCACTAAGTGAGGGATTATAAGAGTAATCTGCATCCTGAGGTTCAACTACATCTGAAGACCCAATCATTTCGCCTTCATTTGAAGTTGACCCTTCTGGGTTCTCATTGAAACCCAGAGAATTCTGACTAGCCATAATTCTTTGGACTTCATTTGAAGTTGATCCTTCTGGGTTCTCATTGAAACCCAGAGGATTCTCACTAACCCTAATTCTTTCACCTACATTTGAAGTTGATCCTTCTGAGTTCTCATTGAACCCCAGAAGATATTCAGTAACCCTAATCTTTTTCGACTGAGAATTACCACCATCCTTCCTACTACTCAGATTCCTATCACCTCTACCAAAATCCCCTCTCTCTTCTTCTTTCGACATGACGATCAATCAAACTCCTTAAACCCTAAAAAAAACTCGATTTACAACAATGATACTAAATTCTTGCCAATCTCCGATTAACAAATCTTAAATTAAAGACCCAGAAAAAGAAAAACACCTCATGAAGAAGCCAATTCACACTAAACCCAAATCACCAAATCCAAAATAATAAGAAACCCAGAAAGGAAACGAGTAAAAAAACGATCTTTCTTTCATGGATGGTTCGAGAACGAGGATCCAAACAAACCCTATTTATAAAAAAAAGAGTTATGGAGATCGAGATAAAATATAAGAAGAAGCTTACCAGCTAAGCCATGGCTGATGAATGAAGACTAGCGTAATATAAGAGATCAAGAAATCGAGATGAGGTGATTGCTGTGATTTCCAAGGTGGGTAGATGTATAGAGAGAGAAGAGTATTTAGGCTTTAGGGTTTTCTTCTGTGAGAAGAGAACAACCCTAGATTTGCGCATAAAGGAGGAAGATATAGAAGAGAGATGAGGGAGGCGGCCATTAAAGGCAATATAGAAGAGAACAGAATTGTGAGGGTGGAGATGTAAGGGTTCGCTCCCCATTCTCTGTGGATTTATGCTTAATTTAGTCTGCGTGTTGAGATTAAAATACGTTGAAATTATGATAGACGACATCTTCGATTTCGGAAAAGGTGAGAGAGAGAGAGAGAGCGGGAGGAAGAGAGAGAAAGTAGAGAGAGAAACAGAGAGCGCTACTGTGTCACTCTCTCTCTCTCTCTCTCTGCTCGTTTTGTATATTAAAACAAGACAAAATATTTATGAGAAATATTTATTATACAAACAAAAGCTTTTATCTGGAGCTACACTCCAAAAATCTTAGCTGAACTACACGTACTCTTTACACGTTCATAGATGACGTGGCCAACACAAACCGACCATCTAGATATTACTTACTTTTAGTATTATAAATGTATAAAAAATCATTTTAGGAGTGCAGATACTACACTTGATCTTAAGCCAAAATCATCAAGAGTAGTAGTGATGAATATAGAGAAATAGTTTTTCTTTTTCTTTTATTAATTGATATTTATTATAGTTTTAAAATGGAGACTACTAACTAAAAGCTCAATTCTTTCTTTTATGAGTTTGATCTCTTTTGTCAACTTAGAATCAACAGCAAAAAAAAAAAAACTTCTAACTCTTATTAGAAATATTAGTGAAAGAAATTAATTTAATAAAATACTTAACTCATAAATTAATATTAAGTGGATTGCATTTTGTGTTTTAATATATTTTAGTATTTATTTATTTTTATTGGTGGAAGAGAGTTTAGCTTGTTAGGAGTTAGAAGTTAATGTAAGCGGGTTTGAACTCAGGTCGTGGGATTAAACCCCCAATGGCTTTAACAACTCTGCGGAGCTACACTTACTTGTTCTGATATTTCTTACCAAATTATATTTTTATACAAAAGTTTACAGAATGGTGAAATCAACAGTTCTTAGACATATATCCACACAATAAATGAGTGTTGAGTGTTTAGGAGCGGTTGATTCTACTATTTTGTAAATTGTATTTTGGTGTCTATACAGCCTTCAAACTATGGAGTTTCAAGTGGATCTCACAATTGAAAGAGTTCATAATTTACAATTTTAGATTTTGAATTTGATAAAGATACCAAAAACAAAAAAAATTTCTTTCAAACAGTAAGAATTTTTTTTTTTTAAGAAGATGATGGGTGGAGAGGCTCATGGGAATCGAATGTACCACAAAGAAACCAAGGAATATAACCATTTACAGTAGTCCCTGCTAGCCATATCAAGTCTGTCCTAAATCCTGATCTGTTGATCATCATATATTAACAAGTGAATATTATAAAAATGGTGATCCAATACTAGTGCTCCCAACGAATCAGATGCCGACGATTGTTTAATTTCTATTGGATGAAGTGTACCTCCTAGGGGATGGTAACCAATAGAAATTCTCCACAAAACAACCATACCCCCATATTCTATTGTATGATAACCCACATTTTAATTCACATTTGAATAAAGCTTAATCAAAACAAGACAAATTACAGAGGAACTGCCACGCCTCAATCCTAGAAAGTGGAAGTCCATTGGATAAGACCTTCTTACTTAAACCATTTTTTTCCCACTTTTTATTTTCTCAAAGGCTGTGTAGACTAGAGAGAGAAAGAAGAGAGAGAGTGTGTGAGAAGTGTGATGCACACATGTTTGTCTCTCCACTGATTTGTGTGGTGGGATTGCCTTTTGTCTTTGTTACTAGTACTATAGGCAAAATATTATATTACATAACCCAAGCTCCAATGTCATAATCCCTTTCTTATATTCCTTTTCTTAAATCAACCAATGACACAAAAGTAGCCCCTCCAAAAGAAAATACAAGTTTAGGTGACTAAGTCTCTTTTAGGGTTTTGATTAAACAAATCCCCTTTATCTCCAATGAAGGTTACTTGCAAATTTAATATTCAGACACTTTAGGATGTAGTGCTAAATTTGTGATCCAATTAAAGGTAATAAGGGTCAGTGGGCAGTGGTTGTTTATGGTAATGGTTTTTCATGTTTTATCTTTCCATATCAGGGGGACTTAAGGCTGATTAGGGTTTCTATGTTTAACACCCCCAGTGCTTTCTTAGCTTTTTGACAAATTAGGGTTCTGTGACCCCACCTAATGACTTTGATTTGCTTTTTAATGGTGGTTAATCATTTTAATTAGTTGTTGGGTTTCTCTTTTAGTTTTTCTTCATGCAATGCTCCTTTCACAAACCCAGGAAACTATATAAGGAACATCACATAAATAAATAACCAAAAAGGCTTCAGATGTTCTACCAATTGTGACGCTCCACGTGTCACCACACAAAGGTATACATGTGTAGTATCAGATGTAACAGCAAAATTAGATAAGAAATGATCCCAAAGTAAAACAAACGCTTCAGGTCTTCTGATCATGTCCTTCTAGGGTTACCCATGCCAAATTTGATGTAATATGATGCCCACAATTGGGTACTCACAATCTTTCTGATTGTCAAAGAAAATCTGATCACTTGACCACCAATAAAAAACACATCATCAGGTCAAACAAAAGATCGGCTGGAATTAAGCATATCAGAGGGCCAGGACCATTAGATAAGATCAATTTTCAGGTCGGATCTGATCAAATATTTATGCTACAGGGGGGCTTCGGAAATCTGGTTTAAAACATCCAATTGTTTCACATGGACGAAAATAAACTACATCTACAACAATAATATGATGTAGTTCTTGAAACACAGAAATTTAGGCGAGTTTCAGCAGTCAGATCGGGATACCAAGCGGCAATGTGAGCACAGGCAGTAGAGACGGGCATGTAGAAGCTTGATACCCCGGCATATGCCGTGAGGATGGTGCATGTTGTGTGATGTAGGATCTTCAAGGTTGCACAGCCTCGAGAAGCTTCTCATACACCTCTCTAGCAGACAAGTCCTCCACCTGATTCAAGGATCAAAGATTACTGGTTAGTGTTAGACAACACTTGGACAATATTCAACATCTTTCATGAATCAGACCTTGATAAATCTGTTAATCAAGATTAGAGAGGTTAACATTCTTCATGGGCCGTATTTTAAGCTATATATTCAGATATTGAACGGACTTCAAGTTGAAACTAAGTTTCATTAAAAATTCTTTACATGGTATGCTGGACCTCTTGGGTCTTGGTGATGCCAAAACAACAGAGTTTTGAGAAGGCAAACTTACCACAAGGAGTTTGGATTTGTTATTCCATCCTCTCTGAAGAGTCATCTGGCTCAGCCTCAGACCCAACACCTGTTTCAAGAACAGAAGCATGAAGTATCCATGAAGTTGCTACTTAACAATGAAAGTCGAAACACAAGTAAGAAGTAGATATTGAGGCATATAGCAGAGACTAACACACCTTTCCCATAAATTCTAACAACTCGTTGTTTGCTTCCCCACGGGCAGCAGGAGCAGCTACAGCCACTCGAACATCATCAGCATTTACCCCTGAGATAAATGAACTAACATAATGAGGTTAAAGAATCAAAGAAGACACACGACAGCAATACTATTTTTCTGGAAATTTGTTGTGTAGGAGCAACTGCATAATGGATACTTCAAAATATAACTGTAGAAAATCTTCAAACAGTAAGTACAGACTACTGAGTACCAATGATTGCACATTTATACATGCATGAATACTCGATCGCCTGCAAGTCTAAGCAGATGATCAGTTGGAACCTAAATAGTAAATCAATGGGCCTCATCACTCCATCCATTGGGAACATCAGGCAGTAACACATTGCCATATCAAATTTGCTGTCACCACATGGCAAAAGGAGAAGGTCGATAGAATTCTTTTATACATGCAGAAAATGACCCCCCCACACCAACGAGAATTATATTTTATATAATTCCCTCAAAAATTCATTTAGACCTCTGGGCCATCCCCTTGAATATCTTAATTTGAGTATGTGTGGGGAAACAAGTAATCAGGAAAATCAACAGCATAAAACCAACTATTACCTAGCAGTGTTTTACTAAGCAATAAATTCCAAATCAGCTTAAATATGTTTTATAATGGTTACAGACATGACATAAATTGAAGTACATAGAAATCGTGTTAAAATATAAATACTTGTAATTGCTGAACGTTGAGCACGATCTTCCACTTCTATTGCCACTTGAACAAGACCACCTTCTAATTGCGATATGCAGGGCGGCACGGGAGCATCCTACAACATACATTAGAAAATGAAATTTCAAATTAGTAGTTGGCAGATGAATTTAATGCAGAGAAATATCTGCAATTGAGAGTATGTTTTGGCTTGTAGGATGATCATGACTTGCAGAAACAGCAGGAAGAGAAATGTTCCTTGAAGAGTGGGTGCTAGGACAAATGTCATGAATTCAGCTAACTCAGAGGAGGTGATATCAGAAGTCATTATAGATGGATGACGGTATGACTTTATAATACTTTGGTTGTATATCTAAATTTTGCTTCACTTTTGATAGACTCTGGTGATTTAAAAAAAAAAAATTTATTAAAAAAAAAAATCATTTGTAAAATTGATAGAACAAACAGTGGATAAAATACAAGTCATACTTAACAAAAAAGTACAAGATATACGCAAAAGAAAAATATGTAAGTACCTGAGGATTGGTTTCAGCTGCAACTGAACTAAGTGCACCGTCGACAACATAAATGAAAGTAGCTGCTTCCAAATCTTCTTCTGAGCGATAACAAACAAAAAGTTCACAGCCGAGACAATTCATACGGAACTGCTTTTCCAGTTTTCCTTCGCCTCTGGATAAGAAAGAATTAAGATGCATAGTTTTTATATATGAACTTGAATGCAACTATAATTTATTTATAGATAAGAGACAAAACCGACACCCAAAAAAAATAAATCCTATACTTTCTTTGTCTACAATTTGTAGTACTTGTAACTGAGCAAGAAATGTGAAAAGATCATCTTGGAATGTGAAAAATAGCGTCATTTTCATTATTTGGGTTCCTCCACACAGCAGTTTGGCACCATAAGTAAACAAAATTAGACACCAAATTATAACACATGAAGGATGTAATGCCTAGGTCTTATCCTTTCCTATCCATTTTTTTGGGGGCACTCTAGCCATACTCTTGGTTGGCCTTCTTTTCTCCATTTCCTAACTTGCCACTTATTACTAACAAATTGAAAATGGATATAAACTAACACAGTGGACTCTGAAACTGTAACACTGTTTGTAACGGAAAAGAGCTACATCAAGTGATATAGTATATATTGGTTGGCGTACTAGAGCTCACCTCAGTGATGCTGCTCAACTTTTATCTTCCTTTACTAGTTGCTCTTTCAATTTCTGTAATAGATCGGCGAATTCGGTTGCACATGCTTTAGCTCACAAAGCTAAAGCACTAACAACCGAAATATCGGAGCCTGATCCTCCTTCCTTTCTATTTGATCTTTTAGTTAAAGACTCTAAATATGTAATCTCGGTTCCAACCTTTAATATCTAATATATATCTGTTAACTATAAAAAAAAAAGTGATATAGTATCTATCAAAGAGAAGATTTACCGTTTTAGAAGAACTTTTCCTGCCTCACTGATATTCAGCCTGGCGAGATGTTTCTTTTTGTCCAACACATACGATTTGTCTGTCTTCCGTTTTGGTATTTTCTGCAACTGGGTATCTTAAAGTGAACATATTTTAATATGAGGAATAATAAAAAAAATATTCAACACATGAGAAAGGTGTATATTAAAGAAATTCAAAAATGCTGTTTCAAATGCTAATTCAGTCAAATGGATTTTGACCCTGAACTCATTCAAAGGCTTAAGAGTAAATCTGTCCAGGGTACAAAAGTAAAATGCACACTTTTAAAGTTTATCAAAACTAAAATATTACTTGAGACAAATAACCAAGGCCACAATTAACTGGTCACTCCGTAATATATCAATCAATTGATGGTGGCATTTTGCCTTCAGTGATCACAACCAGCTCATAAGATTACACTATTAAGACATCTATAAGCTGGGAAAACCACAAAGCAAGGAGCTTGGACATCGAAACCAAACCAAACCAATTTTTAGCAGCTTTAATATTGAAATTCAACAACACCCTGAAAACATAAGCTGAAATTTCAATTTCTTTATTGTTGGAAAACAAAAAATTGGAGTTGGAGGCTACTTGAGCAACCATAAATCAGACCACAGAATACCTTACTTAAGAAGAAACCAGAGGAACAAGTCTGCCATTTGAAGAATCAACAACCCTTAAACAATTTTTTTTTATTTTTTTTATAAGTAGAATTTTATTAAAAAAAGGGGGGGCACAACCCAAAAAGAGTATAGTACAGTGTAGGGATGATAGGAATAGCTAAACATCAAGATTGAGAGCAACCACAAAAGACTATTATCACATGTATTACATAGATAAACAAAAAACTACCGCATCCCCAATTTATTTAACAGAAAAATCCTAAAACTTGCTTCGTCAAAAAAAAAAAAATCCTAAACTTGAGGCCCCGAACAATTTATTTACACGTATACAAAGATAAGGAGTGATATTAACGGGTAATTGAAACAAGCACTTCAAGGTCCATTAGAACAAACAAACGAACAAAAAAAAATAAATTCAATTTTCATTTATTAAATTAAGTTAACCAAATAATAAACCCTATGATCACAAACAAGCGCGCTAAACACACAGACACACACACATATATATATATATATATATATATATAGAGAGAGAGAGAGAGAGAGAGGGAGAGAGAAGGGGTAGGGGAGATCACCAGTGATGAGAACATGAGAACCACAGTGCTTGCAATAGTAAACGAAGAGATCGGACTCTGGACCATCTGGGGCCGCGTCCTCGCTCGAGTACGTGTGTGTTGTCCTCTTCGGCATTCTCAACCCAACAACTAACCTCTCACTAAAACACAGTAGAGAGAAGAAGAAGAAGCAGAGTCTCTGATTGTCGTCGTCGTGTTACTATTTCTCTTACTTCTTTCCTTTTCTATAGACAATAGATTCGAGATGATCCAGTGCGACGAATACATAAGAGCCAGAACGTATCCATCGTCAGTATCCCCATCCGTTGGGTCCCACATCAATCTTCCGTAGAAATAGAAGATATCTACGATCAGGAAATGAAGTTTGTAAATTGTATTAGCTAGCCACAATATATCAATAATTGAGACGATCCGAATGGGTCTGAGTTGAGTTGAGTCATCTAATCGGTAGTACTCGGTATGGTCATTGGTCAGGTGAGGAGCGTTCTAAACTCGACCGAGTCTTTTTTTTTTTTTTTTGTAAACAAACAATGCATAAATTAAACAGATAGTGAACCATCCACTACTGAATCAAACACGTCTACAAGATTTAGTTGAGATACAGATACTAAAGTATTACTAGCTAACCAAGTTTTTGGAGATGAAAGATTTCTCCCATAACGAGCCAGCATTATAATAGTGTCATGCTGATCAAAATTTAAATATTTAAACCCCGCATTTCTAATCTGTTGAACTATAGTGCAAGCTTCCTCAAAAAGGGTTATACTTCTCCAACCTAGATTAGCATTCCTTCCTTTGTCGAAACTTAAAATCAGCTTATGATTGCTTTCGAAAACCACGTTTGCTAACTTCAACTCCAAACACCAACTGAAAGCACCAATGGCAGCAAAACACATCCCGACCTCTTTTTCTTCACAATCGATTGAGTAACTTCTTGTGCCTCGACATTCTCCTGCGATGTTAGAAAATGACAAACTAATGCCCGATTTATTAGATTCTGCAGGAAAGTAAGAAGTAAACTTGACAATCCATCCTATGTCGAAAGGGGGATGATCCTGAATGTTTGTTTGGAAGTTTTTGTGGTTGATTGGGCTCATTCTAGCTGAAATTATTTGGTTCTGCTGATTATCACTCAAAACTCAACACATACCTATTATTTGAGTACCTGTACTGATAGGGCTAGGCCTTTTGTTGTTAAAATTTTTTTCACAGCGGGCTTTCCAAATGAACCATAACACATAAGCACAAAAATCAGACCCATTAACATCATAAAGAAAACAATCAGAAGGCAGATTTTCCCACATCAAAACCTAATCATTAAAACTACTAATAGTCATAGAATCTACATGAAATCCACCAGGAAGAATAAACCACACAGCCCTTGAAAATTGACATTCTAGGAACAAGTGATAAACAGTCTCACATTTGGCATCACACATAGGGCAAATGGCATCAATATTAGGTATTATAGCAGCTAGTTTCCCATTTATGGGCAGAATGTTGTGCAAACATTTCCAAAGAAAGATTTTAATTTTTGGAAAAACATTTAAAGACCAAACAATCCTCCAACAATTAGTAACATTAGGAAAAGACATAGGGACAAGAGAATCATATAGAGACTTTACAGAAAATTGACCATTTTTATTTAGAACCCATCTCAAAATATCTTCCCCTGAAATAGGAATTCTTATGCTGAGGATATTGTACTAATCATGGGCTCAAAACACTGATTTATAAGATCACCGTTCTAAACTCTAGTCCCTTCATGGAATAGACTATTTACGAACTTAAGAGACTCAATATCAGTTGAGACAGGCTTGTCTATTGGTTGCTTAACATTAGGGACCGAGTCAAGCAATGCGTTATTGCGTTACTAGATTTTTGTGTCGCGGTGATTCGTTTTTGGATCGTTCGATCCGACCGGGTCAACCGTTACGTGTTCTACCGAATGGACCTGATTGTTATATAATGTGTTCCGTTTTTCCCTCTCATTTCGTCTTTCGGACATCGTCATCTCCTCTGTTCGGACTTCGGACTTCAGCTTGAACGGAGTAAGTTTTCGTTTGCTTTTAGGGTTTCTTAATCAAATTCCTTCAATCTCTAATTAACTTTACCCTAGAAATCATCTGGTGGTGAACATCAATCGAGATTTTCTTTTACGATCTCTATCCATATTTCTTTCAGGATCTCGTTATGTATATTTCTTTCTTCAATTTTCATTGTAATTTTGTGCAAATCAATTAGGGTTTTGTTTTCACTGTTCTCATGCAGATTTCAGAAACAATATTTTGGGTTGTATTAGTCTCACTGCAATTGACCTGCTGTTCTTATTTCTTCTATTTGTGTTTGTTTTTTGGTTAGATGGATTGGCAAGGGCAAAAGCTTTCTGAGCAGTTGATGCAGATCATGCTTCTGGCCTTCTCTGTTGTGGCATTCCTCACTGGATATTCATCAGGTTCTTTTCAGACGATGCTTCTCGTTTACGCCGCAGGTGTTGTCCTCACTGCCTTGATCTCGGTTCCAAATTGGCCCTTCTTTAATCGCCATCCTTTGAAATGGTTGGAACCGATTGAAGCCGAGCGAAGTCCTAAACCACAATTAGCTTCTAAGAAAAAGCCATCCAAGTCTCACCAGAAGTAGGTCTTGTTACAAATCTTTGGCCTTTTTTAGGAAAAAATTTCATCTTTTTTTGCAATGTTGTTGGATTGAACAGTGTTTTTTGTTCGTGTTCTTATACAAGTATCTGACAGTTCAGTGTTACTGTTCTTCGTTGCCTTCAAAGTAGAGAAGTTCATTTCATAATAAAATTTATTACTGAATTCTCATTTCTGCATCTATTACTTATTGCTGGTTGAATTGTTAAATATATTATACCTCAATGTTATAGAAACCACAAGGTTTTCTGTTTTCTACTTGATCTAAGCTGAAGCCTCGAGCTTTATGAAGAATAAACCTAATCTTTTTATTTCCATGCACAACCCCTAGAAATTTTATAATGTTATCTAATTAGCAACTTTTGGGCTATAAAAATTGAAGAAAGAATTCAGAGAAAAGAGTTAGGTCCTCTTGTTTTTTATGACTACCAGAACAATACGTGCCACTAGAGAAAATTTCTAAATGCTCAGCTGTCACAAAAGTGATTTATTGGATCAAAGAAAAGAAGCTTTCGACCATCATTTGAAGACCTTCAATAACTTATTTTGGTTGTTCCAACATTTTATTTTCTATTTTATTATTAGACTTCAGTGATGTCCACCGTGCATGCTGTTTTTCCCCTGATTTATCATCCTAGCAAGAAACGTCTTGCATGTTTAGCAGACATAGTCACATCAATTATTGTGATTGTAGGTATATTTGGTTTCTCTGCTACTATTGGGAATGTAGTCATTTAGAAAATTGTCCAAATGATAGATAGCAAAAGACAAACACTTTCAAATGAAGGTTCCCCGATTAAGCATTTCATGAACTGGTATAGATGAAATAAAGAAGATGATTTCAGTTATCTTCATTAGGGTTGTTTTCATCATGCAAGATAAGTGGGAGGGATTTTGTGAGGAAAGAATGTGAACATGTATTGGACATGTTGGGGGTACTTTACTGTTCGTTGTTCTTTCATGTGGTATCTTGCAGGTTAAAAATTAATATGAATTCCCAGTCAATTCATTTAGCTGTAGGGAAGAAGGATGAAGTAGGACGGAGCTTGTTCTTTAAACTTGAGATACTCTCTATATAGAGAAGTATGGATTTCATCCCTAATGGTTGAGACTTGAGAGAGCAAAATAATAGCAAATAAGTGAAACACAATTGCATGCCCACAGCAATGGTGATTGTAAGGTTTTATCATGATCTTAAAAACTCATGGTATCAGCAATGCCAGCATCTGGTTCATCTTCAGAAACTGCTTTCTTGTAGGTATATTTACTCGCAAGAAATCCATAGTAAACAAGGTTGATACAGCTCAATATCATTAGTAATAGATAGAAATAATCTAGACGGCTCCTGTTGATGGTATCAGCAAACCAACTTGGACGCCCTCCCTGTCTGCTTGCTTTATCAGATGCAGCAATGACAATTACACTTAGTAGGCTTCCACTTCCAATCACACTTACCGTGAACGAGGGTCCAAAGGTCCACATTGATTTAGGAACTTGGTCATAGAAGAAATCCTTAATGCCAGGATAAGTAAATCCATCCATAGCGCCCAACAACAAGAACTGTGGAGTTAGCCAGAAGACACTGATGGGGAGGGTCTCTTTAGGCTTGTCTAGCAAGCCATGTTGCTTAACAATATCTAACCTTTTAGCCTCCACAAATGAGGCGACACTGCAACAGAGTACACAGAAGATCATCCCTATTCCTATTCTCACCATGGGAGTAATCACTTGTTCCAATCCAGGGTACCTTTTTGACAGTCGCTTATTTAGCCAAATAATTTGTCCGCTTACATATCTCGTAAATATTAGAAGTAATGGAAGAGGGACATTTCCCTGGTTGTATTTTCGGTTCATGTTGCTTCCTTGCTGAAGGAAGAAAGTACTCCCCAAAGACTTCACTAGGCCATAATTTAGGAAGGTTGTCCACATCGGAAACATGCGTAAGAGAAGCTTAGTTTCTTCCACTTCCATGACAGTGCAAAGCCTCCGTTTATTTTCTTGTTCCTCAAGATCAGAACGTGGGGATTCTATGATAGCAGCTTTGTCCAAGAACCTGCATTCCAGGTAAGTTAGGTTTTTAATTGAAAAGCGGATCCATACACGCATACACACAAAACACACACATGACACACCTTAAGCCATCTGTCTGAGGTAACTGATTGCCATCTCCATGGAAGAGCTGACTAGCATTTAGGGGGATATCGAGATGCCTTTTCAACAAGGCAGCCACCAAAACACGTGAAGCACGTGTGAGGACACTCCCTTGTGGCTCAACGCATTTGTAGAATGGCTTGCCAAAAATGAGCACGCAGAAAGCGATACACATGGTCAGTACTAATATACCATAGCCGGTTACCCAAGATTGTCTGCCTTCAACAATGGCAAGTAGGAGAATGCCAGCAAATGCACCAAAGTTCACACCTATGCACCACCAAAGGTTCACCCTGGCCCGAAATCTATCATCTTCATCTTCTTCTCTGCTAGACTTCAGCTGACAAGCTCCAAAGGCTTTCAACATGGGTGTGTGACCAGCTTTGCCGAATGCTACTAGTAACAAGGCCATGCGGAACACCCAGAGTCTATCCGAGTTAAGGTATGCCCTTGTGGTTTTTGAAAGCAGTTGAGAAGCTGAAAGTGTTAAAAGCGACAGTCCCTTTATGCAGAGGGATCCATATGTCAGAAAGCAAACTTGAGAAACAGTATGACTGAAAATTTAGTTATTTGTTTTAAGTAGATAAGTTCAGACTAAAGCTGGATTGGGGGCCAATGAAGCCATGAGCCGGACCTAAATGAGACTGAATCGTTTCAGATGAGCTTTCCTAGATGGAAACTTACAGTTACATAAATGATTGTCGAGTAGAATATTAATCGGTAGAGACCAATGTAAGCATCAGAAAGATAGGCTCCGAAGACCGCCATTATGGCTGTTACACCCATTCTAATATTCGCAGTTGCTGCAGCTAGTGGGAGCTTCTCTTCCAAGACGTCCATAAGGTATGGCATCAAGTTGGTTATAGCCACAATGTGCGCTAGGCTCTGGCTAAAAACTAAACCTGCCAGAAAGCAACAACATAAATTATTAGAACCTATGTAACTTTTATACATCAGATTACTTATATATTAGGTTTCAGGTAATTTTCATGGGATGCAATTTCTCATCATTGGTTGGGCTTTCTGTAGCTCTCGACCCTATTGATGAACTGGTTTTTGCTGGTCTTGTTTCACTCAAATTCATTACCTAGGACGAAGGAAGCAACTTTCCATCCTTGGAACAACCCACGAGCTTTCCAGCATAGGAATAAATATTGGTGTCTCATTTGCGTCCGACGATTCAGAATTGTCGACTGATAGTTGGTGTATTATGACAGTGTGAATAGTTGTTTCTGTGAATAGTTGTTGGAAGCAAAGTAACCAGGAAGGAAGAAGGCCATCTGAAGGAGGCATTGTTCTTTAAAGAAAGCACAGCAGAGTAGAGCAGATATTTTCTCAGGAAGGAGTATGAGCTACCTTATTGAAAGTAGCTCTTGGATTCCAATTATTGTGTTTGAAGCAACATATAAAGGGTCAAGAACAGTGTTTATGTCGGATGTAAGGGGCTGTTTGAACAGTGATCTTTCTTTTCTTTTCTTTTCTTTTCCTGCGCAGCAGAAAAGTGACTCAAACTGGTAAGACGTTTCAGAAGTAATTAAAGTTTGAGCAAAAAGCAAACAAAGATTGATTTTATTCTTTGCCTTATTGTGCCACAAAGATCATTGAAGCTGAGAGAAGTAGTGTAGACTGATCTAAAAATGATACTGAGAACATTAATAAGAAGAAAACATGACCTTCAGAGTCTGGACGGAATTCATTGTTAATACTACTTCTGTAATCTGGGCATCGCCTGTTATTTAATATATCATATTTATCCTTTGCCTATCGGGGAGGGAAAAAGAAAAAAAAATGTGCTAATACGTGGTGACCCACTTTTATTAATAGCAGGTTTAAAAGCCTTTTTTTTTTTTTAATGAAAAAATTTGTGTAGGCGTCACAACATTATTTAATTAAAATATTTTTAGGGAATATTTTCTGTCCTAATTTTTTTTTAAATTGGTAAGAGACGTAAGAGAGATTAGTAATTAATTTTGGATCCTTTTGGACATCAATAATTTCTGGTTTTAACTGAGTATGGAATTAACAAAGAATTTTCCCTTCTCAAAATATTGATAAAAATCTTCTAAAAGGCTACTTCGGAATATTTTTAAGGCCTACTGAAAAGATGAATGTTTGGTGCACTAAGAGGTGCAATGAAAATATTCATTTAGGCTCTGTTTTTTACTGTTCATTGTACGTTTGAAGGTGGTTGATGAGCGCATTTAATAATAAATATTTATTGAAATTTCCAGTGAACTTGTAAAATAAGCAATTTGAGATATTTATTTTTTATTTTATTTAATGTATGGATTTTTAATTAGCATCTACAAGAATATGAACGTTGGCATTTGCAGATTTTTATTTTCTTCTCCTAACCTAATTCAAAATGAAAGACATTTGAGGATACTGTTGATAGAGTTCCTTCACTCATCCCTTCCCATGTCAATAACTAGAATGAAAAAAAGGGGAATGTCAACACATGAAAGCCGTTGCTTGTTGGTAATGGGCGCTCAGGAGTTCCTTGTTGGTTTTGGTTTTCAAACCCTTCTTCAGTTTCTGAAATTTGGCTGGAGGCTCCCTTTTTTCTTTTTTTTTTTCTTTTTTCTAGTGTCATATTTTTCATTTTTTTTTAATTCAAAAAAAAATGAAAAAAAAAATCCCTACAAAAAACCGTCACCTACTTACTTGGAGCCCTCCATGAAGAAGGCCTTTTGGCTCTCTTCCCCAGCAAAAGAGCACTGAAAGATTTCTTTTTTTTTTTTTTTTTTTTTTTTTTTTCCAGTCCTTGAAAAAAAAAAAAAATATGAAGTTTTTCTCAATACGGAAACAGCAATTAGCATTACATTGTCGTATTTCACAGAGTCTGGGAGTGTTTTATGATCACAAAGACTGATCATAGAAGTTGGGATACATTAGTTCAACAATTAGCTGAAGCCTGAAGGATCCATTACCTTTGTTCTTTCCATCAGTTGAATTGCCAGTATAGAACAACCTATACGAATGACATCACTTATCAACATCAAAGTAGGGAAATGGATTCTTGAGCCACATTATAGACCTTTGAGTTCAATATAAGGGGTTCTGATGCTTACATCGCCAGACAGATTGGTCGACCAATAAAAAACACACAGATGTCCCTGACACTAAATCTATAATCTGTCTATTATAACCAAATATAAGCAAACACAAGCTTCAATTAAGGCTTCTGTTGGTACTTCATAGCTTCCAATGTACTATATTTCATAGGTGGAAATTCAACATGATGCTGTTATCTCAGCCATCAGTGTATTTCCTTTTAAAGACAAGAAGGGAGTAAAATGAAAAAAAAGTCGAGCACAATGTATGAGAAGGTCAACAGAGTGGTAGAAAACCTGCGATTACCTGACAATATCTAATTTTTACCAAAGAGATCTCGAGTCGAATTTTTACAGTAAATCCAGACAACTGTTTAGACGTATCCACTACATTAATTCCTAACTACATATGTACTAGAAGACGCATGATACCCCTGAAAGCAAAGTAGTCAGTCGAGAAAGAGGTCTAAGAACTCACTATTTACAGTCTGTGATATGAAACAGCATGCATACTACTGGTTTTTTAGGCCTATCGCTCTTTTGTCATCCTCTGTAGGCACTTCTTCAACATCACCTAAGTTTTCGTCATCATCAAGATCATCCAGTTCGTCGAGTATCGATTGGTTGATCCGCTTGCGAGATTGCCTCCTGTGCTTCTTAAGCTCAAGCCGGGGCTCCGCTTGTTTGACACCCATGTCTCCCACCTTGTACCTGCAAAATCCTAGATATTTGAGAAATAATTTTGTAGTACACTTCTAAAGCTATTATAATATATCAAGAGCAGCACTTTGGTTGGTTCATGCAAATAGCCAAACTGTTACTTATTTGACATTTTCACCTCATAGTGGGGCACTCGTAGCAATTGAAAACAGCAAGTAACATGAAGAAATATGGAATTTTAGACAGCCAGAGGATTGCTAGTGCATGCAATAAGTATTGCAGAGTTGCAGTTTGCTATGTATGACTGATTAAAAAAGTTGCTAATTATGGACCCGTTATGAACTACTACGGATAGTCCATGCAAACAAACACTGACAAAACCCTACTACTAATCTATTCAACATTTTCAATTCAAAGATAAAAAAGTAGCACACTTTTGTAATATCAAATTTTCGATAATTGAAGAACTTCTTCCATTGAAGAACTTCAATGAAAGAGTATATGCACATATCTGAAAGTTAGAGATTGAAGATATGAAATCACTCCATATTTATGTTATCCATACCTTACATCACCTTCTCTTTTGGTTCCTATTGTTCTTAATTGGAATTCTTCTCTAACTTTGATCTCATCAAGCAATTGAAGATAGTACGGATATCTTTCCCAGTCCCCCTTCACCACACATCCCGGTTCACCAAGATGCAAACAATCATTGAAAGAGCATTTTGTAGGCTCACTAGCACGGATCATCTTTCTTATCTAAAAGACAAAAGGAAAGAGGCATCATCAACCAAGAATAGAAGTGAACCAAGAGGTAATGATATACATGAATCATAATATGCAAATTACTGGGCCAAACCTCTGGAAACAATTGCGGAAGAGATATCTTTGTCACTTTCATTAGACTAGGCTGGTTGAACCCTGGAGTATCAGCAAGATACCCTCCCCCAGATAGTGGAAGTAATGAGACATGTCGTGTAGTATGCTTTCCTCTACCACTTCTAACTGACACTTCGCCAACTCGTTGATCATCCAACCACTTGCTGCCTTCAATCTAGAAATTATCACTAGAAACTTTACATAGATTCAAGGTGCAATAACAAGAAAGAAAAGCAGAATCTGCCCCTTTGAGACCCCATAAATGGGTTTTTTTTTTTTTTTTGGTGAGAATTCCACATAAGTGGATGTCCCTGTCTACCAACACACCAAATAAGTTCCATATTTTCTCTTTCTTTTGAAAAAAAAAAAAGAGAATAATCTTCTTTAAAAAAATAAATCAGTCCTAAAACCAACATGAGCAGAATATTGGATCCTTATGGCAAAATGGTAAATGTTTTGGTACGTCACATTTGTGCATGTATCCATAATACAGTATGGTTGATCAATGAAACATAAGAGTACAAGGAGTACAAACTTACATTAGCAGACCAGTTATCCCCTTCTACAACATCAGAAACATGTTGATTACTTCTCAAAGCATTGATAAGGCTAGACTTTCCAACCCCACTAGGACCTACGATCACAGTTGTTTGTTCTCTCAAGATGAATTCAAGAGAACCCAAGCCACTTTTCGTCTCCACACTGCAAAAGAGTGGTTTATAACCCCAACTTTGAAGCTTTTCTTTCCATGCCAATCGTGTCTGCATCATCAAGACTAAAGGAATTACAACATATTAAGAGAAGGAAACATTATGTATTGACATAAACAGTAAGACAAATTTAGTTTCTGGCTGCTTGTTGGCACTAAACTTTTAAGTACAAACTGGACTTGCATCTGCCACTTCCAAGTTCTATTAATGAATGACGATTATTCATTTTCTTGTTATGCTTATAAGCATTAATAACCCAAGAAATTTGGTTGTCTACGTTAAGGGTAGCATGATTGCTACTGCGTAAAAGACAAGAACAATACAAGCTTCAAATCAGTTTTCCATGTCTGTTACAAAGCTAAATCCGTGCAAAGAGTTGCTTTGTAGCATTTCACAAGTTAAACTGATCACATAACTCTTATCCAAGTGAAATCTATTGTCAAGGTATGATGGATGTTTAAACCAAAAAAAAAAAAAAAATTTGTTGCAAACCACTCAACAAAAAGTGGATAAAGTTGATGCACAGGTGGTACAACTCTTTCCTCGTGGACCTCACAAATGTTGGGCAACAATCATTCAGGACCTCACAAATGTTGGGTAACAATCATTCAGGATCAAGATAAATGACTGCACCAATGAACCAGGACTAGCCAATCATGTAGATAAATTGATCAAATTTCCAATAAACAGAACTTATATTTCTTAAACTACTCAATGGATGTATGAACTTAATGAGTTAATTTCATATGCTCAAGTGTCGGCCAAGATATGATTGGGTACTACTAAGCTAATTCAGCATGCATTTCCGATTTTCATTATCCTCGACTCACTCACTCACTCACTCTTGAGCAAATTCAAAAGGGTAAAATCAACAACGCATTACCAATTCAATAGAGAGAATCTCAAGATAAAAACTATGTATTCAAATTTACAACTGATATAATTACCAAACAGAACAAGCAAAGTCATCGAACCTCTTCGTCAACAAGCTCACACTTATTAAAAGCGAGTGTAACAGGAATTCCAGTCGACTCAGCCTCAACCAAAAACCTAGTAAGAGAATACGCCTCAATCTTAGGCTGCTCCAAGGAGAACAGAACCAACAAATGATCAACATTAGCAACAGGAGGATCCATAATCTCCGAATTCCTCTGAAAAACATTCTCAATCATCCCTCTCCGATCAATCCAATCGATCGCCCCAACCAACACTTTATCCCCAACCAAAACTCTCCTCTTAATCTTCTTCAAAACAGCCTTAACAACACATAATAATTCAACCCCAACTTTCGGTTCCTCCTCTTCTTTAGATTCTAAACGAGCTTTAAAACCCCTAGGGTTTTCAGAGACAGTTGATGAACCAGGTGACTCAACAATGACTCTCATGAAATTAGCTTGAGCTGAAGTAACCATGCCGATAGCTTGATTTTGCATCAAAAGGGGACGATTATCAGGAGCAAGAATTGGAGAAAGAGAAGGGAGGTCTTTAACAGATTCTCTTGCTTTGAGAAGGTTTTTGTTGAGTTGTGTTCTTCTCTGGACATTTGAGTCTTGACGAGCAGCCATGGAGATGAAACGGAATCTTGTGAAGCGAGTGGATACTTGGTGGAGAAGATTGTTGCAGGTTGAGAGAGAAGGTGTTGTTCGATGGCGGAAGAAGGAAATCGACATTTTTGCAGATTGAGCAAAAGAATTTTAGAAGCAAATTGTGTTATTAGGGTTTTGGTGAAGAAGAGGGAAGAAGAAGAGGAGGAAGAATGAGAATCATTTCTCCTCCATTCTGGAGTTCTGGAATTTATTTCTGAAACCACTGGGGAAGTGTAAAGACATGGGAGGTTTCAAGTGTGTATCAGCAGGTTCTTTCTTTGGTATAACTTGTCTTATCATATGTACAGTCGCGCTGCGACATCACAAATACTGTCGCATCTCATTAAGCCGACACAGCTACACTTCGACGTGGAACCCAGAGAGCTCTAGTTAACGACCCGAGTGCCAAAGTGGCGGGCTTCTTCTATGGTCCGTTATATGCAGAATGTCCCAAATTCAAAAACACCTTGGAGACGAGCAGAACCCGAAGCTTAGTCCATAATTTGAGATTGCGCTAAGGGTTTAAGAGTACTTGCGCAATGAAGGCCAAAAAGTTTTGAGGGGTTAAAGGTACACGACTGGCCCTGCCCTTAGAGCATGATTTGTAGCGAAAGTTCTCAAGGCTTCACCACGTCAAAATTCAGCCATCTTAGGAGTCAAGCGGGGAATACAAGTAGCATTATTTCCAAACAATTGCACAAATTATATCAAGGCATAGATACACAAATGTGTAAAGCGCAAAAAAAAAAATGACAAAGGTAGGAAATAACACCACCAACAACCATAGGAAACAATGCCGCCAACAGATGCTCATCAACCGCGAAGAGAAACCAGTTTTATTTATAATAGTACTTCTATTACCATGCTCAGAAAATTTTCATCACAAGATCTTCCGCATCTAACATTTTTATGAAAGTGGTGCACAATTATATCTCTGTTAACTTCAGAGAACACGTTGATGATACGAGTAAAATCTGGATGAAAATTTGTGAAAGGAACGTGATATACTTGGCATATGCTGAAGACGCCCCAATGTGAGCAAATATTGTTGGATTTAAAGCACAAACTCAAGACCTCAAGTGTTAGTCTTAAGATTTGTGCACTTACATCCGACGATAAACACATGCCTAGCATACTGGGGACCCTTGGTCAAAATCGGGTTCCAACAAACTGGAACATAATAAAAATAGAAGATTACGACTCAACTGACCGTCTGAACCAACTGACTTGATTGTATAGATAAACCTACAAATAGTGAAAAATTACTTCAACAGTGTGGTCATCTTAAGCAACATAGAGCGTAATTAAGGGCAAAATAACAGCGCTTCTTAACTATCCCCAAAAACAGTCTAAATCCTGCTTCATTCATGCATGTGATATATGAAATTGATTGTTACAAACAAATAACACAAGGCCAAACTCAATTACCATAGTCTAATATTTCAAACGGAGATCTAACAGACCTAGAATAACAGAACATATTAACTAGGATGAAGTCATCAAAGCCATAAACTACTACTAATGCAGACCTCCTCTCAACTTTCTTAAGAGTAGCAAACCACCTTTATTTTCTTCAACATGTGAAACACACCCTCCTTCGACCTCTGTTGCACAATAAAGAATATTAAATTTTAATCAGACCCTCTGTGGAATATATGAAACATGCAACTTGCATTAATAACAGTTGGAACAAAAAAACCTGGATTTCATAATTTTTTTCAGAAAATGCAGTCTCACCATAATAGCGTGAAAACAAAAAACATTAGAAACATAGAAGCTGTTTTACAATTTCGAAGGTTCCTTTCAAATATGGATGGAAACTTACAGATTTTGTTGAAAGCCACAATATCACAGCTCTGAATGTACTCGTTCGCAGGTTCAGCAGTAAGATGATCCTCAACAAGGGTATCAATGGATACCAAGTCATCCACAACAGTCAACATAATCTGCAGCTTTTTAATACCATATCCAACCGGGACAAGTTTGGCTGCATTTCAAACACATTTAAGTTCATAAGAATGCTTTGAATACAAATGAAGGCATTGAAATGCAACAGGTCTAATAGTTAAGACACATGAGAGAAAATAGAAGGAAAACAAGCACATACAGGCTCCCCATGTCAACCCTTCCATCTGTACACTTCTCACAGCTTCTTCAAGCTTCTTCATGTCTGTCTCATCATCCCACGGCTTCACATCCAACAAAACTGAGGACTTTCCAGCTGATAAGAAAACACAAAAAGTCAAAAATAATAACCCAGTTACGAGAAAATAAAATTTCAATTTACCACCAAGAACAACAACAACAACAAAGTGAACAAGAGGGCCTCAGCAGTCCAAAATATAGCAGATGATTGAGAAATATATCATTCAGTAGAAAGGAATTACTCACACTCTTTCTTCTTGCCAGATGCCTTCATGGCAGCTGCACGTTCCTCAGCAGCTTTCTTTTCTTCCTCCGTCTCTTCACCGAAAAGATCCACATCATCATCGTCATCTTCATCAGCTGGAGCCTGAAATCCAAGTATAATTATATAAATGAGGATTTTAGAACTACAAAATGTAAACAGGGAATCACCAATAACCAAAGCAGCATTTAATGGATTTGACTAACTAAAAGATACTGCAGTAAAAATACTATCCCTCTATTATACCTATACATAAGGGAAAATAAAATATTGACTTTCGAGATATTGCATCATGCTACAATACACAACCAGATCGAGACACCCAACTGGTAGCTTGGAATGCTATCAGATTGAATAGCTTATAGTTTACAATGTCATTGATTCATAAGCCCAAACAACTGAGATGAAGCGGCACTACTAACCTTTGTGTCAGCTCCAGAAGGAGTTGCAATGGCCTCTTCAGCGATTGGAGCAAACCCCTCCACTGTGACACCATTGCCTTCCCCAGAAACACCACTGCACTAAGGAGACTATTAAAATCTTGAACGCAAAAAGGTCAAAAGAAATAAAAAGAGACGACGAGAATATGGTATAAGTACTTACGAAATCCTTAGAAGTGCATCAATGTGGTGGTACCACCTAGATGCATTCACATACTCCGCTGATGGAGCTTTTGAAAGGGCTGCATGGATGGTAATATCATCCTTCGAAGCTTGGTATCTAAAATTGAGAAAAAGAAAATGGTAAATAGTCTTATAACAATTACGAATGACATTTAGAAAAGTCCCAAATAAAAAGCATAAATAGCTTACCCAGTGATGTAGCTTCGAGAGAGGAGGTACTTGTCAAGTTTCTCGAGACCGGAAGCACTGTTAAGGTTGTTGAACACGACAGCCATTGCTAATACGCTAAAATCACGAAACAGATAACAAGATTAATTGCTGAATGCCCAATCAGATCTTTGTGTAAGAATCATTACATAAAAAAACAAAATAATCAGCGTATGAAGAATTACTGTTCACATAGGAACATAATTTGTTCATTCTTTATACACATCAATAACAGATAACTTAATTGGGAACCTTTTAACTCCCTTTTTCTGAATTTTAAAAACTCGCTAGTTTTAAAGTGCCCAAGTTCAACCAAGTTGCTCCAAACAAGACGAGTTCAATAATTACACAATTGAAGACCGATCCCTAATTATACCTAACCCTCTGATTTACCAAGTCATAGAAGTAATACCCAGTCCGAGCCAGTATAACTAGACGGATTTTTAAATCAATGTAGACGTTTTTATATGGATCTAATAACCTGAATTTAATGATGCTTAAAACGAAAGAACTAATCGCTATATCAGCTAAATATCATTTTAAATCCAATGAAAATAAGAATTATTGTGATATCCATAAAACTAAGATTTCCAAATAATAGTATCATATTGATAACGCAACCATATGAAGATTAGTACAGATACAAAATTGTTCTGAAAGTTCTAACATGTCTAGATTTCCAGGGTTGCATCTTCAATAACTAACTTGCACTACAAAAATTCTGATCTAAACAAGTCCTATGGTTCTTCTTCAACCAAAAATTAAACATAGAGAACAGCATCAAATCGAATGTACTTCTACTACAGATTTTCAGTATGAAGTTTTTGTGAAAGGGAAGAAACATAATGTACCAACCGTGAAACTACCAATCCTGTACAGAAATCAGAGGTGGAAACAAAAAAGAACAATTTGATCTGAAGAAGTACTGGTATAAGAAAAAAGTTTACCTCGAGAGAACTCGGTTTTTGCAAATTCCTTCGGCGTGAGAGGCTGGATTAGGGTTTTGATAAAGAATGCGCGGTTGAAGTTTATTAATAGGGACTGGGTAGGGCTACAACTCGGGCGGGTCTAACCCGAAACCAATGTGCTAGATCTGACATAATGTCGGATTTGGTTTGGGATCCCGAATCAGACTTTGGGCTTGGACTAGGGGTGTGCAAATGTGGGCGGAACCGATCAATCCAATTCCATCCAAACCAATCTAACCGAATTTTAACCGATCTAATTAACTAGTTGGATTGGCTTGTTTTAAATTCCTAAAAACCAACCGAATTAGATTGGTTGTTGGATGGGTCATCTAAAAAATCAATTAAACCGAACCAACCGAATAGTGCACGTGCATAAGTTGTTTTAGTAAATATTTAATATTTTTATATTATTTATAATTATAATATTTAATTTTTATAACTTTTCCTTCATTAAAAAATATAAAAAACAAATAGAAGAAAAAAAATGCAAAAGACTTAAACCCCGCAAATTTTAACCCATACTATTCACAAAACCCTAGTTATCTGTTTCCACTCTCATTCTCCTAATCTCTAAATGGTGGCTTTTGGGTACATGCATTTTTATCTAATAACCCTATCATTTTTCTATAAAAAAAAAAAAGTGCATGTTGTTTTTAAGTGTTAAAAATAATTATAAATGTAATTTTTTTTTAGGATGGATACATATTCCACTTTTAAGTTTTTAAACATAAAAGAATATTGTATCTTATGAACGGCATTGGGAGAAAATTAAAATAAAAATCATCGACCATCCAATCCGATCTAAACCTTGTATAATCGGTTTGGATCGCAACATATCAAATAATAGTTCGGATTGGCGTTGGATATAAAAGTTAAAAAAACACCTAATTTAGATTGATTGTGGATAGTTCAAATTAGATCGGACACTGACTGATGCCCACCCATAGCTTGGACCATGAAAAGTAAAACTGATTACATCCTGCATCTGATCAACGAATTTCAAACAAAACCCAAATTTGGCTTTTTTTTGTGTACCATTACGCGTACTGTGGCAATAATCTGAAGTCTGATAAAACCATTCCAAAAGAAAATCTAATGTAGTTTGTTTTAGTTATAAGACAAAAAGACGACCTAGATTTGACTTCTAACGAATATAAATTGTTATTTGTCTAATACACAAAAATATAAGGGATGGGAAGATACATGGGATTTAACATATAAACCATGGTTATGGGGCCCATGTGGGAGGCGATCAAGGACTGTTTTTTAGTGATAATAGTTTTCTAAACATATAGGTCATCTTAAAAAAAAAAACAGGCTGTTCTAAAACTTATAAACCCAATCAAAAGTTGGTTAGAAATCAACCAAATCTAACACAATCTCAAATACCATTATATTTACAAAAGCCTCGAGGGGGTTCACACTTCACATGGATACGATTTAAGAGTTGATGTTGTACGATGAGGTTCTCCTAAGGTGAAGTTTTGGAAAAATCAATTAAAGTTTTAGAAACTTCCTTTCTCTTATACTTAAGGGAACTTCTATTTTAGGTAGGTTTTAGAAACTTCATTTCTCTTATATTTGAGGGAACTTTTATTTTATGTGAGTTTTCTTTTCATATCTAGTTAGGATTCCCTTTTCCTTCTAGGATTGGGATGTCTATTGGAGGCTATAAATATAAGAGTAGGGCATTAGCCTAAAGCATTCAGAAAACAACATTGAGAGTGTGAGATCTCTTGAAAGGGTTGTGAGTCTGAGGATAGAGATAAGAGTGTGAGAGTAATATTGTAGAGAGAATCAATATTGTAGAGAGATAAGTTTGAGAAGTAAGCTAGAGAGAAGCTTGTGAGAGTAGTTGAGTGTGTGGTTTGCTTTGTAATCCCTTTGATCTTAGTGAAAGAAGTTGTTCTTTACTGTAGACGTAGCCAAAGAGTGGTGAACCACGTAAATCGTTTGTGTTTTCTTTTATCTATTTTTTCTATTTTTGTGTTAGTATTTGCTTGTCATTGTTTGTGGTAAAAATCATAACAATTGGTATCAGAGCTTTTGGTGATCAACAATGGCGGTTTTTGCTACGATTGGAGATGGGAAGGTGGTAATAGAAAAATTTGATGGAAAGAAGAATTTTTTCATGTGCCAACTTCGGATGAAAGATGCCTTGGTTCAACAAGGTCTAGATGATGCGCTGTATGGGAAAGAAAAAAAGCCAGCAAAGATGGATGATGAGAAGTGGGAGAATATCAATTTAAGAGCGGTAAGTACTATTTGTTCAGGATTGTCTGATGAAGTTGTGTATGATGTGATAGAGGAAACATTTGTGATAGAATTATAGAAGAAGTTGGAGGACCTTTACATGGCTAAAAGTCTTACCAATCGACTGATTTTGAAGCAATAGATGTATTCTTTCGTAAGAGAAGAGGGTGTAAATCTACACACCCATCTAGGTGAGTTCAAACGAGTTCTTTGTGATTTATCTAATATTGACATTAAGTTAGAGGATGAGGATAAAGCAGTTCTTTTACTTGCTTCATTACGCCGTACTCACAAGCACTTAATTAAGACTCTACTTTATGGTATAGACACTATCACTTTAGAACAAGCAAAGAGTGCTCTACTATCCGATGAAAAGTTCAAAGAAGTAGAAGAGAAACACGATAAGTCACTAGGTATATTTGTTCAAGGAGGGAAGAAGAGTGGAAGTAGTACATGGAAGGGTGGAGCCTCGAGAGAGAGGAAATCAATCATGGAGTTAGAATGTTTATACTGTGGAGTGAAATGGCATATGATACGAGATTGTCCTGAGAAGAAAAAGAAAGAGGAGGAGAAGGCAACGACTTCTTTAGCTATTGGAAAGTCAGATGATGAGGATTGTGGAAAAGGTCTTGTCAATTATCGATAAAGAAACAAAAGCAAACGAATGGATTCTTAATTCTGCTTGTTCCTATCATATATGTCCTCATAGAGAATGGTTTACCTCCTACACACCTATAGTTGGTAAAGTCTTTATGGGTGACAATGCGATGTGTGATGTGGTAGGGATTGGAACAATCAAAATCAGGACAACAAATGATTTGTTGAGGATATTAACTGGTGTGCGTCATGTTCCTAGTGTGAAAAGGAATGTAATATCCTTGGGTGCGTTGGATTGGAAGGGTTGTCAGGTTGATGTGAAGTATGGGCTCATAAAAATTAAAAAGAATTCTCGTATCATAATCATGGCAAAGAGGGTTGATAATTTATATGTATTTTTAGGGAATACAAATTTTGGTTGAGCAGGTGGAGCAGTTGGTAGAGCCGTTGGAGCTAGTAGAGTTGATAGAGCAGGTGGAGCAATTACAAGAGTTGCAAAGGAGTGGATGCCAGTGATGAAGTCTACCAAAGTGGTAGAAAAGAAGATATTGAAGAAAGAAGATGTGGCTCAAACATATGCTGTATTTGAGATATGCAAGCTTGAAGATGATGATGATGCGATGGTTGATGATGATGTTAGTGTGATTCCCAAGATGGAGAACAACTTGGGAGTTACTCAATGTGGATGATTGATGATGAAGTGCAAAGACAACAATAAGATGAAGATAAAGGGATCAAAGAAGACTGAAGATGAAGCTGCAAGTATTTTGTCAAAAGGTGACGATAATGAGCGTGAAGAGAAGAACGAGTACGTGAAGTATAATTTTTCAAAAAGGTGGAGATTTGTGAAGTTTTAGAAAAATCAATTAAAATTTTAGAAACTTCATTTCTCTTGTATTTAAGGAAACTTCTATTTTAGGTGGGTTTTAGAAACTTCCCTTCTCTTATATTCGAGGGAACTTCTATTTTAGGTGAGTTTCTTTTTCATATTTAGTTAGGATTCCCTTTTCCTTCTAGGATTGAGATGCCTATTGAAGGCTATAAATATAGGAGTAGGACATTAGCCTAAAGTATTCAGAAAAACAACATTGAAAGTGTGAGATCTCTTGAAAGGGTTGTGAGTCTGAGGATAGAGAGAAGAGTGTGAGAGCAATATTGTTGAGAGAAGCAATATTGTAGAGAGAGAAGTTTGAGAAGCAAGCTAGAGAGAAGCTTGTGAGAGTAGTTGAGTGTGTGGTTCGCTTTGTAATCCCTTTGATCTAAGTGAAAGAAGTTGTTCTTTGCCATGGATGTAGCCAAAGAGTGGTGAACCACGTAAATCGTTTGTGTTTTCTTTTATCTCTTTTCTCTATTTTGTTTGTGTTAGTATTTGCTTGTCAGTGTTTGTGGTGAAAATCCTAACACCTAACTATACAATCATATAAATCATCTTAAAAAAAAATTAGTTCACTTTATAACTTCTAACTCCATAAAAATTGATCCGAAATCAATAATTTAACTTATAAGTTTTAGAATAAAATAATTTTTCGTAAAGATATCTACACGATGAATAGAACATCTTAGTAAAAAAAAAAAAAATCAACCTTTAGATCAAACTATTGTTAATCTATTCCTAATCCTGTTTGAACAACTAGCATTTTTGGGTTGTAAAACATTAACATGGTTAGTTTTAAGGATTAATTTACTAACCACGAATTGACGATAAGGTGTAGATGCATATATCCGCATCTTCAAAGACGCGTCATTCATGTTTGTTCAATGCATCCACACAAGTCCATTTCGTAAAATTAGCCATCCAACCACCATCATCGACCCACCAATTCACAAAACGGCTGATAAAAAGGTTCATGTACGCAAGTTTTTAATATGCTCCTGTATCAACTTAACATATCCCAATATAAATTTCGAAGAAAACAAATTCCCCACATATTTTTTGGTTTCAAGTTTCAACATGCAAAATTACAATATAGATGAAAGGGACCCACAGTTCAACATAACCGTTGATCTACGGTGGGACCACTAATACACAAATGTTATTGTTATACATCTTAGTCAATCTAAAATATGGAAAATGCTAAAGCGTACGTACAATTTGGGAGATTCTCTTCCCCCAAACTCATCGTAAGGCTATTATCCCCTCGTGATTTGAATCACATCCTCGAATTTTGTCTTTTCTGAACTTCAAAGCAAGGACCACCGTCCACCTCAGGGAGAGATATAAATCCCCCAAAATATACGTGCTTTCTAGCATCACACGCGTAGGTTAGCACCTACCAATTTCAACCAAGTGTGGTTCATGAATTCAGGACATTTTAAGAACTTAAAAAGTCTGACCCCCCGTAACTGAACTGAAGTTACAAACAAAAGAACTAAATCTAAAAAACTCAAAACAAACCGGCACGAAGCCCAAATCTCACTCATATCTGAGGCGTATATTAGCAAAACCTAATTGGAACAGCTAACTTGCGCGAGTAGCGTAGCGTGTATTAATTGGATTAATTACAAGTACACCAACTAGCCCAACAAAATAAAATAAATAAATAAAAATAAGAAAAAAAAAAGGTTAGAATTATTTGCTTATAATCCATCTTTCCCTTCTCCTTTCTTTCTTTCTCTCTCTAGAAACCAAGGAGAGAAAAAAGCATAGAGAGAGAGAGAGAGTCATGGTTTCAACAAGGCGAAGCGGATCCCTTTCGAGCAACAACAGTAAGAGATCTTCGTCTTCAGATGACAAACCCTCCTCATCTCCAAAACGAAAAAAGGTAATTTTTTTGAATCGAATTTGAAAACAGCGAAAATAATCGATTCATTTTTTTGAGTGTTTTCGAATTTTGTGGAAAGCAATTTTTTTTTTTTGGTAGCTTATTTTGTGTTTCTGTTACCTTGAATTTCAAAACTTTTTTAGGGTGAAAATAGTGTTGTAGCGGAGAAATCAACGCAGACTTCTGGATCTTCGGAGAATTCGAAGGAATTATGTTCATCGCCAGCTTCGGATCTTCTCGAATGTACTCCAGTCGATCCACCAATATCTGCCACCGAAGTCTCCGGCACTGTAGATTCTTGCAAGGCGGTGGAAGGGGGAAACGGGGCGGTACCTGCTGTTTCGGTGGCGACTCCGTTAGCTGATGGTAATTGTTTCATTTTTTGATCTCTCAGCATGTTTAAATTGTTGTTTCTTTTTCATTTCTTTAGTTTTAATCATTGAAAGGTTTTAAATTTGAGTGTCTGAGTTAGGGCTTTTGGCTTTTAATTATTTTGAAGGGTCTTCGCCGATTTTGGTAGATAGACCGAGAAGTTCTTTCTCTTCATGGTATCAAAAACAGAACCCGAATTTCGACACTTCTACTCCTTGGTGCAAGCTACTGTCACAGTACTCACAGGTAATTTGAGCTTCTCTTCTGTACTTCATGTGGTCTTCTTTTAGATTTTACTCTGATATATGTGTTCATCGTTCAAATGCCTTCATGTTTTGTGGAAGTCAAGTTTGTTTCTTTTCCTCCAACTTAGAGCCTTATTCTCAATTTAGGAAGATAAGGGCATTTGGTTGCATTTATTTATTGGTCCTTAAAAGCGGAGAAGGAAAAAATTTGCAACAAGCTGTAAACTTTTCTCATTCTTAACAAACTAGTTTTCGCGGAAGTTGGTTTTAACCAAGTTTTCTCACTTAACATTGTCAAATAAATTTTTGGGCTATTTTTCGAATATGTGAACTTATCCTTTGTTTATGGCAGAATCCGCATGTTCCTATCTCTGTACCAGTTTTTACCATTGGAGCAAGCAGGCATTGCAACTTCTTCATGAAAGATTCAACGATTAGCGCAACCCTATGCAAAATCAAGCACACACAGGTATTTTTGGAAATTAAGCTTGGTAACCATGCCCGATTATAATCCTCTATCAGGTTGGAGACAAATTCCGGAATGGTCTACTTGTGCTCTTTGATTCCCCGTATTGTAGACGTAAACTCTCTAATGTGTACATGCAGTATAAATACTCATTGTTTGTCGGCATGGTCAGCGTGACGGCAGTGTCATTGCTGTGCTTGAAAGCACAGGGAGCAAGGGGTCTGTTCAAGTAAACGGGAAGTTCATCAAGAAGAATGCCAGCACTGTTATTAACTCTGGGGACGAGATCATCTTCAGTTCGCCAGGGAACCATGCCTATGTATCCTTTTTATGGTGTTGTGGTGGTTTGTCCCATGAATTTTATGTTTTTATATTGGTTTTCTTACCTTTGTCACAGAATAATTTCCTTAATGATTATCAAAAATAGATTTTCCAGCAGTTTACGCCTGAGACTGCGGCAAAGGTACCTTCATCAGTTGGAGTGGCAGAGACTCAAACCAGTACAGCTAAAGGGATGCACCTTGAAAGGAGGTCTGGGGACTCATCAGCTGTGGCTGGGGCATCTATATTGGCATCTCTATCGAGCCTGAGACAAGATCTATCACTTTTGACACCTCCAGCTCAAAATACTGGTGAAGCTCAACGAGGGACCAGCATTTCGTCGTATCCTCTTGCTCGTGATGGGACAGATATGGACGTTGATAGCCAAGAGATTAAAGACAGTTTTGACCCGATTATAGGGAGTGACAAAGCTGCTGAAGTTGGAGCAACCAGCAAAAGCCTTCCTCTTGACAACAGCCAAGAATCTGGCACAGAGTCAGACCTTGTAAAAATTTCTGGGGTGAATGATTCATTAAGGCCTTTTTTGCGGATGTTCGCTGGATCTACTATTTGTGATCTGGAATTGAGCAAAAATATCTTTAAACAGGTATTGGACGAAAGAAAGGAATTGGAAAGGGATGCTCAGCCAGCATTGACATCAGGTGTATCTCCAAAATTTGCAGCGCTGAAAGATGATATTCAGGCAGGGATTCTTGATGGAAAAGAAATAGAAGTCACGTTCAGTAATTTCCCATATTATCTAAGGTACAAATCTACTTTTGGATGGATATTGTTTGAATTTTATATTAGCTATTAGTTGTACCTTGTACGTGTTAATGTTATCCAATTCTCTTGTACTTCTTAGTCACTTCTCTTGCAACGACGCATTTGCTGTATGCTGAAATATCTCTGTATAGAGGATTATATGATTCTTGTGTGCTTGTTAGCATTTGAAGATTATTCTATAGAAACATTCCAGGATTTGTGAAGCTCCTCTAACATTGGCAAACGAAAAGAAAAAAGATAGTTTTTAAGTAGGTCATTTCGTTATCCTTGGAAGCACCGCTCTCGGAAAAAAAGAACCCTTGGAAGCATTGGATTGGAACTAGTAATTTTCATCCATGTGCCTTTTTATGAAGCCCATGATGGATAAAAGCTCAAAACCATGGTTAGGCATGCCGTGGGAAGTTTGGGTGGGGAACTATCTTGAACACTGTAATGGGCACCTAATAGAGAAACTGTCATCTGTAGATGTTAGATTAAGAACGAGTGGTTTGAAAGGTAATACTCCAAAAACAATGTGGATCCAACTCAACCATGCAAAGATGGAATCCACCCTATTGGTTCCCCACTATCCCATTTAAGTTGGCGACCGATCTAAAATTATCGATGTCGCCTATCCAGCGTAACGATATTCTACTTGCACATAATTCTTCTTTTTCTCTTAATCTAATCAACACAATCCATGTTGCTCTTATCCTCACATAATCTTTTCATGGGGATTTTCCTGTGGTCCTGACTCCTGAGTCATTTATGTTATTTGATCTAGTTAAAGTCTTCTTATGGACGAAGGCTTTTACTCTTGGCATGTCAGCAGTGCCATAATGTTTACGTTGCTTTTGGTTTACATCAAAACTAACGATAAATAAGAAGTTTACTTGGCACTCTGCAAATTTTTTGTTCTAGTGTTCTGGCAATCTACAATATTATTATTGACGTGTTCTACCTTTCTCATGTGGACACTTTCAATTGGTATTTGTTCTGAGTCTTCACTAGGACTGCTGGATTCTATGATGCATAACTATAGCTCTTTTATGTCAGTCCAGTAGCTTATGTTTCCTAATACTTTTTACAGTGAGAGCACACAAAATGTTTTGATAAATGCTGCCTTTATACACCTGAAGCGTAGAGAATATTCAAAATATGCTGCAGAACTTCCTACTGTGAGCCCAAGAATTTTACTCTCTGGCCCAGCAGGTTAGTGTCGTGTTTTTTACCTTATTATTTTTATTGACAAAATGTATTCATTTACATTTGCCATATTCAGATCATAATAAGTTTTTGCTTTTGAAAATGTTTGCAGGGTCTGAGATATATCAGGAGATGTTGTCAAAGGCACTTGCTAATTATTTTGGGGCTAAATTGTTAATATTCGATAGCAACTCATATCTCGGTGTAAGAAGCATCTATGTTGGATCCATTTCTGCTATTTGTTTTGTAATTTTTTTAGTTGTTGGAGCAAAGACTTATTTTATCTGTTCTGGTCCAACAAATTATCGCTCATTTTCATTACAATCCCCTGCTTTTGGAAATAATATGCAATTCCCCCTATATTTTCAAACTTTAGGAATACGCCCTGGATAAAAAAAAACCAGATGGTGCATTTTCACAGTGAAATGCAACACAAGCCATCTTTGTTTCTCAGCTATATGACGACCTGCTACTGTATTCACTAAAGTGTACCAAAAATGTCTTTTATCACATTTAGATGTGATTAAATTGTTGCAAGGTCTCAAGGATAGTAGTCCTAAGTATCACAGTATAGGGGGTATTACAAATTACTTCTAAACATAAGGGAAACTTTGTAAACATTCCCAAAATATGTTCATCTATACAATCAGCTTCATTATCACTATCCCGATAATACTATTGCATTAATGATCAATAAAGGAAGAAGATTAATAGGAAAATCAATCATCAACTGCAAATGTGCTGTAGGGCTTATCATCGAAGGAAGTAGAACAGCTGAAAGATGGATTACGAACGGAAAAATCTTGTATTTGTGCCAAGCAAAGTCCAGGACATTCTGACTTGGTTAAGGGCATAACTCCTGGAGAAGCAGATGCACCTAGCTCTGAAATTGCACATTCTTCTTGCAGTCTGGAATCTCAATCAAAGCTAGATGCTAACCCTGCACCCTCCTCAATGACATCTAAGAATCATCTGCTGAAAATGGGTACTTCAATTTTAAGTGTTATTTTGGAAAGGGGTTTTAATCCCACAATTACTGTTTCTCTTAGAGCAAGTGATGCTTCCTTTAGTTGAGGTTTTGAACTAAGATTCTTCCGTCATGAAACATGCAGGTGATAGAGTAAAATTTGTGGGTTTAGTTTCGACTGGCTTATATCCAACAACATCATCTCCTTTAAGGTACATTTATATGCTTATATTGTTACAGGCACTACATTTTATGCTTGTTTAAATTCTTCACTTCTAGTCTTGCTCCTTTTTTGGCTGTGCTTGCTCCAAAGTCCTGTGTTTTAATTTCCAGAACAGTTGTACAGCTCCTGCACTGTTGCTTACAAAGCAAAGAGTATGTGATTTTCTATTGGGTTTATTACATCATCCCTAGATTGTGGGAGGGTTCTAACAAAATGTTCAAACTCAAAACCATGTCATGTATTTCCTTGATGATATGGGACAACCTCCAAGAAACCTTCTCTCCTCTCAGAATCGCTAGCTATTAATTGCAAGCATCATATTTACACAACTAGCCTTGTCCTGCGTATTAAATAATGAAGCTATTAATTATTCGCCTGTTCGGAGATCCAAGTCATATCTATGCTTCTTACCAATGTTGCAACTATATCTGTTTCCAGATATGTACCTTCAATGTATGCGCCAACTGTAAAATGAGAACAAAAAATATCAAAAAAATAATTATTGATTAGAAGCAGTTATTGCTGGTATTTATTTTTTTTTGAAAGGTTGCAGTTATTGCTGGTATATTTTGTTGAACGGTGTTATTCCTGGTATTTTAAATCAATCTTAACTTTAAAATGTAATGAACAGTCATATTTGCTTGCGTCTAACATTAGACATGAGGTATCTGTCACAACACCTTTGGGAAGTTTGAAACACGACACGTAAGAACAAATGTATTGCAATATTGTGAGTAATAACAAATCAACCTTTTCTAGAAATAGATTGTATATAGAAAAGATGTGTAGTCTGTGCCTAGTAGTGCTATGCTACCATGGGCAAAGCGAATCATATGATGGATAGGAAACATCTTTTTCATTAGGCTCAAGGAACATGTAACCTCAACCCACAGATTTAATGTCCATCTTTCTTTGACTAGATGTGTCACCACAGTTAATCGAGTCTTACGAATGACTAAAGTACATAGTTTTTTTTGTTGTTTGTCAGTATTTTATCATTTCATGTGGTGAATTGTGGGATTTTTTCATCCCACCTTTTTTTTGGCTGAGTGTGATCTTTATTATTATTTTATTCTAATTACTCCTTGCACATTGCACATTCAGGGGGCCAACTTACGGAAGTCGGGGAAGAGTTCTCCTACCTTTTGAGAATAATATTTTTTCCAAAATTGGTGTGCGATTCGATAAACCAATTCCTGAAGGGGTAGATCTTGGGGGTTTATGTGAGGGAAATCATGGATTCTTCTGTAATGGTAACGTTTTATTCCATTATTTAGATGTTTCTGTATATTTATGTTTTCACAGCTTATCTTGAAATCTTTTAAAACTGAAAAATTGAAATCTCTTTCTTTTGTAGTTAATGATCTTCGACTAGAAGCACCAGGTGCAGAGGATTTAGACAAGTTACTCATCAACACCTTATTCGAGGTGGCCATGTTATAGCTAGTTAACATTATTAAAAAAAAATGTTATAGCTAATTATTACTTCTCTGTTGAGTTTTCAGTTGGATTCAATTGTCTTATCGTAACTACTTTTTAATTTCATTTGTTGTTTTCCAGGTTGTATCTACTGAAAGCAGACATACTCCTCTCATTTTGTTTATGAAAGATGTCGAGAAATCTATCGTGGGAAATTCAGAATCCTATTCAGCATTTAAGAGCAGGCTTGAAAAGCTTCTCGATAATGTTGTCATAATTGGCTCACACACCCAGAATGATAGTCGTAAGGAGAAGGTATATTGTGTTCTTATCTATGCTGTAGCTTCATAGGGATTTCTTTTTGTTTTTCTTCAATTTTGTCGCTTCGTACAAATAAATAAAGATACCACTCTCTTCCTACTTAACTACTTTTGTATATGTTTTAATTACATGTATAATGATTTTGATTCATTATCCACATGATCTTTTGCAGTCACATCCTGGAGGTCTTCTTTTTACAAAATTTGGAAGCAATCAAACTGCCCTCCTTGATTTTGCTTTTCCGGTATGGTTCTGTTATGAAACTCTTTTCGCCTTTTATCTCAGAAGAACACCTATTATTCTAGGGCATGGACAACACGTTTTTTCTTACATAATCCTATGTGCAGGGTAGTTGGCTGTTTTGCATATTTTGGTGATTGATTCATTCTGTCTCTCTTTCTCTCCTGAGGATGCTTGCTCTTTTTTATTTTCTAATTTAAATTAGTGGATCTAGTAAAAAGAAGTGTAATGTACAAAAATGCCCCAATAAGTGGAAGATAAGTTTCAACATAGGTCGACGGGTAAGACAGTGTACAATAACTTATTTTAATTGGACGAGCCAACAAGTTTTTTAACAATCACAAAGAAACTTTGTGGGAATGGTGGCATAGTGTCAATAGGTTAACATATAAGACCATTTACCGAAGAAATTCTTTTCATTGGATGGACCAACGAATTTGTAATAGCCACAAAACAAATACTAGAAATCTGGAACTCCTTTGGCATAGTGGCCTCATGCCAACAGTAGCCTTGATCTTCTAGCGACAATCACAATAGTTGTTGGGTATTTCTTCAGATTCTTCCTTCAATGCAACTTCTTTTACTGATAGAGAGACCTGATGTGTACTGTGCGTGTCTTAAGAGAGGTTTAGTTTATCTGTTTTAGCCAGTTCTTATGCTTGTTTTTGCCAAATGGAATACATGTGGGGCTGCTACACCATCTGATAATGTAAATGTTATCTGATTTTTCTCAGGATAGTTTTGGGAGACTTCATGATAGAGGCAAGGAGGTTCCGAAGACAACAAAGCTATTGACTAAACTCTTTCCAAATAAAGTCACCATACACATGCCACAGGTACTTAGTGTTATCCCTGGTTATCAGCCATTGTTAGTTTTACTTCATAAGTCATTTGATAGGAGTTTACGAACTACTGCAGGAAGAGACCCTTCTTGTTTCTTGGAAACAACAGTTGGATAAAGATGTTGAAACCCTTAAAGCAAAGGGAAACTTGAACAACCTGCGCACTGTAAGCAATTCTCTTTCTGTGATCTATTCCTGATCGATTTCTTCTTGCTTGTGAGTACTATATAGCTTCTGTTCTTTAAAAACTTTGTATTTGAAGTTCTTGTATTGCTTTCAGTGGATTTTTTTTTTCTTCAACTGGTTCACTTGCTATTACTTATTTGTAACTTCACTGGTTTATGATGATGCATGGACATCTAAATTTTTGGGAATGATTACCATTTTAATTTCTTAACTGGATGTTCATCATCTGTAGGTTCTCAGTCGCTGTAGGCTGGAGTGTGAAGGACTAGAGACACTATGCATTAAAGATCAAACCCTTACAAACGAAAGTATGTATTTGTTTTATAATGTCATGACATATGCAACCCTCCGTTTTTTATTATCCGGTTTCTTAAGTAATCTATACAAGAAATTGTGGCTTTCTCACAATGCAGATGCGGAGAAGATAGTTGGATGGGCTTTAAGTCACCATCTCATGCAAGACCCAAAAGCTGATGCTGAAGATGGAAAGCTTGTTTTATCGTCAGAGAGGTATATACTGAAATCTCATCAGGTTCAAATTTTTTTGAGTTGTCTTAAAGGCATTAGTATTTTCTAAATGGTGATAGTTGTACAATAATCAAACCAAATTACAATTTTGGCAGCATTCAATATGGAATCGGAATTCTACAGGCTATCCAGAATGAGTCGAAAAGTTTGAAGAAGTCGCTCAAGGTGATTCTAGTGTGTTATTATCTTGCAGTTTCTGAAGATGTGGTATTAAACTTTCTGTTTTGCAGAGGAACCATAGACCAAAATTCATCATTTTGTCTAAATTATTCTAATAAGTTGATGTTTTCAGAAGAAACACTTTGGCAAAATCATTTGTATTGAAGTTGTTTATCACTTTATCTATCATCTTTCTGAAACAAATGTGCTGGACAACCACAGGATGTTGTAACAGAAAATGAATTTGAGAAAAGGCTTCTAGCTGATGTGATTCCCCCTAGCGATATTGGAGTAACGTTTGACGACATTGGAGCTCTAGAGAATGTCAAGGATACATTGAAAGAATTGGTGATGCTTCCTTTACAAAGGCCAGAGCTATTTTGCAAGGGGCAACTAACAAAGGTTCACATATTTATCTTTTGCCAAATTAAGAATCCTGTATCTGTGAAGAAAATATGCTATCCCAGTATTGTTACATATTATTATTTGTTCTCTTTCACTGCTTTCATATGTTTTTATTTTCAAATCTCTAACTGTCTTGTGCATCATTTTCTCTTTTTGTCATCTCCCGTTATTTGGGTTCCAAGATAGCTAATCCGATAGGTCCTAACAACATCATCATGTGCTACTTCCCATTTTTAATCATACTTCTCTACTAGTTCCATCAGTTTCGTTTCTCTTCTAGGCACTTTTAACTCTTTAGTTGTTTTGCTCCTTCAGTGCCCCCCTTTTCTTTGTCTCTTTGTTCTTAGGTTGTCTACTCTAACCCACCACCTCAAAAATGAAAACAAACTACCTGGACTTTTGCCAGGTGCCTGTGCAAGCACCTGTCCACCAAATACAAATGAAACTCTTAATACAAAGTTTTTCTGTATCTTTTCTTGTCTTTGGTTTTGTTCTTGTTTTCTTTTTCTGACCATAGAAAAGCATACTGCCATTCTCTTAAGAAACTTATCAAGAAAAAAAGAAAAAAAAAAGAAAAAAACATTCTATAATAAGGAGAAAGGATTAGAAGAAAAAGTAAAAGTAAGGAAGAAGGAATCAACAAAAGAACCAAGAAGAATTTGAGTTCAACAAAAGAACCAAGAAGAATTTGAGTTCAACCACAATTAAAGCCACTTTACCAATCCTGCTGCTAGGGGAGTCCATGACATGATTGCCTATTTGTCTTACGAAAAAAAAAGATACTTGATTTATTGACTGATACTCTCTCTCTATGCTCTGAATAACAAATTTGACATAGTTGTTATGTGCAGCCTTGCAAAGGCATACTTTTATTTGGGCCCCCTGGAACAGGGAAGACAATGCTTGCTAAAGCTGTGGCTACTGAAGCTAGTGCAAACTTTATCAACATTTCAATGTCTAGCATCACATCTAAGGTTTGATAATTCTGCTAAAATTCCTTTCCAGCGTTCAATTTCTTAAACTACTAATTCTTAACTTATCCTCCTATCTCATTTTGTTGTAGTGGTTTGGCGAGGGTGAGAAGTATGTGAAGGCTGTTTTCTCACTAGCAAGTAAAATCGCTCCAAGTGTTGTTTTTGTTGATGAGGTGAACAAATAAAACTTACATTTTGAAAGAAAAAAATTATTGTTTTGAGTTTTATTTGCATATTAGCTGACCTTTTTTTTTTCCTTTTCTGGATCTTAAAGGTTGATAGCATGTTAGGGCGTAGAGAAAATCCAGGAGAACATGAGGCGATGCGCAAGATGAAAAATGAATTTATGGTGAACTGGGATGGCTTGCGCACAAAGGATAAAGAACGAGTGCTGGTACTTGCTGCCACAAATAGGCCTTTTGACCTTGACGAAGCTGTTATTAGAAGGCTCCCTCGTAGGTAAGATGTCTAGTGTTGCGCCAGTTTCTTTTTGCATAAGCTGTCTATCTTCCATTTACTGAGGCTCTGCTGTATCATGTCCTGCCATGCTCTACTAATCAGTGTTTCTCCACAGATTGATGGTAAACTTGCCCGACGCTGCAAATAGATCAAAGATCTTGAAAGTGATACTGGCAAAAGAGGACTTGTCCCCCGATGTTGATTTGGACGCAATTGCAAGTATTACTGAGGGATATTCAGGAAGTGATCTCAAGGTTGTCATTGCTATCATTCTTTGGGAAATTCATGATCTTCTTCATTATTCAGTGTTATGGTATTGGAAAAATGCTTAAAGTTGCTTCTTTGGGTTGTTGCAGAATCTGTGTGTTACTGCTGCACACTGTCCAATAAGAGAAATTCTGGAAAAGGAGAAGAAGGTTGGGTTCCTTTCCTTTGATAAATGAAGTTTTATTGATCTAAGATTGCCTTAATTCGATCAGTTCGGACAATAGTCCAGGAAATGGGGATGTCAGTTCTTTGTTTCCCCAAATCAATCCCTGATTATGTGGGGATAATCTATAATTACTCATCCATTCCATAAAATTAGAAACATGACTTGAGCTGACATTGGAGGAGGACCAAGATATCCTCTCGTCATTTCGAAGATATTTCCACAATGAAATTCTTTACTAATATATTTACCACCTCAATTGGCATGCTTTTGTATCAAAATTTTTAAGTCACTGAAATTGAAATGAATTTTGCATCCAGAGGACAATTTAGTCTCTAATGTAGTCGTCAATTATTCCTTTATTTCTATTCTTTCCGGGAAACTTAGCTAACAGTCGTGATTAGGTACCCCTAAAAAACTTGCTCTTTTCTTTCTTGCATTACTTGAGACCTTTTAGTTAGATAGATGGTATGAGATGATTATTTGTAGATCATTTTTATATGGAAATCCATCTTTTCTTCCAACGTTTTACTGTGGCCTAATACGTTGAACTACTGACAGGAGAAGGCTGCGGCATTAGCAGAAGGCAAACCTCCTCCAGCCCTTAGTGTGAGTTCAGACGTTCGGCCCCTAAACATGGATGACTTCAGATCTGCTCATGAACAGGTAACTGAGAAATACTACCATTTTCTTTCTTTCTTTCTTTCTGTTCTTTTTAATGCCCACTTTGTTGTTGCTTCCAACCAAGAGTTGTTAATTTTCCTCTTTCCACTTACCATCTCCAATGGGGTACTACTTGCTAGGTCTGTGCAAGTGTATCATCTGAATCTGTAAACATGAGTGAGCTCCTACAGTGGAATGAACTCTACGGGGAAGGGGGTTCCAGAAGGACGAAGCCTCTTAGCTACTTCATGTGAGGGGCTGATATCTGTACAGAGGAGGTTCTTCCCCTTTTCTCCCAAGGTGAGGAGGGCAGAAAGAAAGCTGTTCTTTATTCTCTTGGTTCGATTTCGTTCTTTTTTGGTAGGCAAGCGGGTTGAGGGTGGGGGTGATGCAGAGTCCAGGTCTGTGTGTGGGTTAATACCTCACAGTTAGTAGAAACCTCTGGGCTGGGCGAGCTGAGTTGGGGCAGGTTCTTGTGTATCATATAAGTTATAAGGACATACAGTATGTGCATGTTGTGCACCAGTTATAGGTTTTTTTTTTTTTATAAGTTATATTGTTTATCAGTTGGTTCCGGGGACCGTTTGGTGGTAGTCCGTATAAATGTAGCAGGTCCTTCAAAAGGTTTTGCTGTGGGCTGCTTTCCTTCTGTCTCGTTGCTCCCACCTTGTGTAAGAGCTAAGAAGCTTTAATTTTATCACAAGAATGAGGAATTCCGTCTGGTTTTGGTTTTATTTTGTGATGGTTTTGGATTTGGTTTTACTTTGTGACAGATGGTTTCGGTGGTAAGTAATTTTTCCCCTTTAGTAAATCATACTTTTGAAAGAACAGTAGATCTTCGTGGACAAGCTTCTCTTTATTTTTGTGCATGATCCAATGTTGATTTCTAAGGTGATGTTCTCCTCAGATCTCAACGTAGATCATCATATTTGGAAATCAGTCATTTTAAAATTTTAACCCTTCAATGAATGTTTTCGCTTATTTTTATTTTGGATCGGAGTACATTGGTTAGGAATACATTGAATATACATTGGCCTGTGGGGTCCACCTAGAGATAAATTAGTGGCTCATTTTAAGATAAGATATTCTTTCCATCATGTTGATCATCTTCATAAAAAATTAGCCCATTCTAATACTTTTAACTCCAATCACCGAAAATCAATGGTGTTTGAATAGCTCAGTCACCGTTGATTTTCAATCACCGAATGATAGGGTTTCAACTTTTAAAATGGGCTAAGTTTTTGTGAAGATGATCAACATGATGGAGAGAATATCCTAATGTAAAATGAGCACTTAATTCATCTCTAAGTGAGCCCCACATGCCAATGCATATTCAATGTACTCCTAACCTATGTACTCTGATCCTTTTATCTTTATTTTTTTGCTTTGCTTATGAAGAGTTAGGGTAATTAAATAGACGAATGAAATGCATGTGACTCTCGTTGGTCACGAGGGAAGAAGTTGATGGAGAAGTTTAAAGTTTTCAAATTGTTTTAACATCTTGACGTACGCTAATTTCGACGTAGCAACCAGTAAACGCTCCAGGGGGAGGATGAGAACCAATGGGTTGCCAGATGTCCTGCCGACTTCATTTTATTTTATTTTATTTTTCGCTTTCAATTTTCAAAGATGTTGTATAATTATGTTTGCTGACGGTTTATTGTCATGGGACCCAAAAAAAATAAATAGTAACATTATTTTTTATTTATTTTTTTCTAGTAGATGAAACTATTGCTTTGTAATGCTGTAGATACACCACTAATAACGGAACTGGTATCTGAGAATGTACAAAAGTCACTACTACGAATAAAAAAATCACTGTATACCAACATAATAATTACATAGAGAAAATTCTACTACTAGGCGGTGAGATTTTGAACCCACAATCTCTTTATTTATTAATAGGAGGCGCCAAGTGGGATGCCAATGAACTAGAATAAAGCCATTTGAACATAAATTGTTTATGTTTAGGCCAAACATAAACATTGTGTGGCCCACATGACTACGATTTAAGGGCTGATATTTTGTGAACATGTTCTTCTCGCCATGTAGATCATCTCCACTAAAAAATTATTTCATTCTAAAACTTTTAACTTTATCAAAAATAAAATAGAAGTCCTCACTGTTTATTTTTCACTATTGATTTTTAATCGACTTTCAATTAATTTTTGATGATTTTAGAAGTTTTAAAATTGACTAATTTTTTAGAGGATGATCTACGTGATTAGAAGAATATATTCACAAAATATCAGCCTTTGGATCGTAGTCCGACAATGTTAATGCTTGGCCCAATGAACTGTGTTCACCTAGCAGTGTCCAATGAACCGCCCATTATTAATTTAATTATTATTAATGTCCATCATCTATTATTAAATGATGACCATTTTGTTTTTGAGGAGGAAAAGCCTTTGATGGCAATTGAAAGACCTTTGCCTGCTTGATCTATATATATATATAGAACAAGTGTCGAATGGATAAACCGATAAGGTCGGGGTTACCGTACACCAAGTTGTATTACAATGGGTCATTTAGACGTACACCCTGCCTAATCTGCAAAATTAGATATATGTTCTTGTTTGTTTGTACTGAGATAAAGTTTTGCTACAAGTAAACATTGTGTGCGTCAGCTAGGGGAGTTGAGATCCTTTCTACTTCTCTATTTTGCCTGTCCCTTCTTTGCTAATTTTGCCTTATAAAATCCACCTAAAATAATTATCATAAAAAGTAAGTCTATTAATTTTTTTTAACCTCATCAAAAGCCTATGAAGAAAATCACATTTATGTTGAATAATGGATGGTTTATTTTCTAATCAAATTTGAATCGCGTTAAAAGTTTTTATAATAGATTGGTTATTTGTGATAATGATCTATATAGTGAAGAGAATATTTACGTCAAAATCAAACAATGGATCGTCTTCTTCATATAGACCCTACAAAGTAAAATTAGCAAAGGACATACAACATAGGGGCATAGGTTCTAAACCGTTGTAAAATAGTAATGCTCTTGCTTCAGAACCTTACGTTCGTGCTACTAACCATACTTCAGTGTTTTTGCTCCGAAGGCATTTTTTTGAACTTATGACATTTTTTAATCAACCACTCTGATACTCTTACTCTTACTTCCGCTCTCATTCTGCACTCTGATTAATTAAATCTTACTTAAATTTGAGATGGTCTGCGTTCAGAAATTCAGGTCATTCTGCCGTGAATGAATACTCTCCATAATAAAAAAACAAAATAGTATTCTTTTTTAATTTCCTTCCACAGTCCCATGAAAGATAAGATGTGGGGGGTGGGGGCCGGGGACTCACTCCAGTGTAGAGTGTAGACTGGGATTTTCTTTTGCTAACTTATTATTAAAACATTTGCCAGATGGACTAGATCTAAACAACAACGTGAACAATCCAACAGACATAATAATTACAAATAAAAATCGCTTTCAAAAAGGAAGGATTGGTAAAACATTTGCAATCTATCTAGACTTGGCGTCTCGAAAGCGTATTACTACTGCTAACATGCTATCACATGTACTTATTTGTCGCTGTCATCCTTCATCATTTAATGGTTTTGAACTGTCTCCAAAACCTTATCCTTTTGATCCGATTGGGTCATCAACAACCGGCCGGATCTTATCTGATTCTGCTACTTATATTCTTAAACTAGAATCTTCCACAAGAATTAGGATCTTGATTCTGGAGACATACTTAAATTAATCACTTACTTAGACATTTAAACTGGAGGATTGGGGTTCACTTGGAAATGATGATCTTCTCGTCATATAAATTAATTTGTTCTAAATATTTAACCCCATCAAATTTGGGTTTAAAGTTGTGACAAAAGAAAAAAGATATGCCATTTCAAATAAAATAAAAAAGTAAATCTTTACAACACAAAAAAAGTTTTGTGACAAAAGAAAAAAAAAAAAACCCACAACAACAACATCAATAAAAAAAAAAACCACAAAATTTTACCAATTCCACCATCATTAAATCACAATAGTACATAAGTACTATGGGTGGGGTGTTATTAAAACACGGTGGTTTTGGGCAGTTCAATAATTGGGGTGAGATGAATGAGGTAAAAGCTCTGCAATAGCTGGATCTTCTTTAAAGTTGGTTTTGGTCACAACTGATTTGGAGAGGTTCCACTTGGCAACAACTTTTTGTTCGTATCCGTTAACTTTTGATGAAGTGTGGGCCCAAAAGCACCCATGACCCATGTTGCATGATTAATTATTTATTGACGTGTGATGGGGAGCTCTTCAAATCAAATTTTTCCCAACAAAATAAAATCAATTATTAATAATAATTATTTGATTTCTTGCCGTAAAACTTATTAGAAAAGAACAAAGATTTTCATTTTACACCTCAGATAAGACAGCCCTTCGTTGCCTCCAAAGGTCATTTTTATTCTGCACCGTACACGTGTACTATCTACACCTTTCTAGATCTCTACAAGTGTGTGGGTTGCTTGCTGCTTACCTGTCTCACCGAACATCTCGTTGATGTTCACATGGATCATGCATGTTTTTTAAACTAAATTAACTAACTGCCAGTTCGGTAAATTAAATATGGTAGGGGATTATCAGGTGTAACTAATCCTACAGAGACTAATTTGTGTAAGATGGTGCATGCCTTGCCTTATGATCTTGTTCTTTTTCTTTACTGTCCGTCCACCTGCTTTTTGGGCAAAAACTCCTACTTAAAAAAAAAATTTAAAAAACAAAAAAATTAGGATTCATCAAGACAACTGATGTTTTTTAGTTTAAGGTTACTGAGTAATAATGCAAACCCATATTATAGGGATTTAGGCCCTGCTTGGTACACCTTGAATATTTGCAAATACAAAAGTTTACGATTTTTGTAGGTGCTAATTAAAATTCTATAAATTAAAAAAAGATAATAAAAAATTTTAGATTGTTTATTTTGTAAGCTCATTGTAAATCTTACCAAATATTTATTATTAGATGCCCTCATCAATCATCTGCAAATGCATGATAAACCGTAAATTTTTGCATTTGTGAATATTCACGGTGTACCAAACAAGGCCTTAGACTGAAAAAATCCTTTAATTGTCTTAAAATCTTAAAAAAAAATTCAAGTATGGGTTTTACCCAAAATCCAATAAAAGACCCAGAGAGAGAGAGAGAGAGAGAGTCTTAGAAAATCGTCCTTGAAAATGAGATCTGAGCTACTAAATCTTGGTTAAAAGACGTAAATATTTGAAAATTCTCAAAACAAAAAGAATTTATACATGCACGCAATTGATGTGAGTAAAAAAATGAAGGCCTTTCTCGGGATTTGACATAAACGAGCCCCCTTGCATACACACGTTTATGTCGACAAACTATACACACGTTTGATTTAGCTAATACCCAAACCCACCCTTACCCCCTCCCCCATGCACACATATAAATTCTTTAATTTTTCTCTATATATCTATAGTATTAATTAAATAAATGAAGTTTTTTTAGGGTTTTTTTATTTTTGGTGTCCCTGAAAAAATTATTTTTTATTAAAGTTTAACTTCATTTTGAAAGGGTATAATGATCATTTTTTACTCCTGAAAAAAGGATAAAAAATTGGTGCGGTGGAAGAAAGAAAATCACTGACATGTGGGATTTACATGATGTTAAGATCATTCTCACAAATAATCAACCCTTTGATCATATTTGAGTGGGTCTTAGAACATGTGTAAGTGGACTGTAAAACTGAAGTAAGTTTAATAAAAAAAAAGAACGCAATCAGAATTTTTAAAAATGGTGACGAAGTAATTTAAAAAGCTCCTATTTGCTCAAAATTGAGCTGCATGGGAGCCCCATATAAATTTAATGTAAATATCCTTTTATTGCCAATAATGAAAATGAATTATGGTGGTGGGAAAAATGAAAATCTCGTGTTGTATTTAAGAGTGATAGTAACATTTTTTTTATTCCCAATGAGGAACATCTAATCCAACAACACCTTATGCTTGGCTTCTTAATCACATACAGGCTACAACTCGCCATTACAATACACGCTTTTCACCCCACGTAATTCCATGGTGATAAGTATGTAACTTGTCGGTTATGTAGAGTCAACAACTCAATCACAAAGTAACTTATTGAATTTAATGACATACTATTTTATAAAATTTGTGTTGCCGATTTAGCTCCGAGTAAATTGTATTAATTTAGTAAAAAGTTGTCAATTTATCCACAGCCTCAATTATTGATAGTAATTATAATATATTTCTAAAATATTATTACCAATTAGAAGGATGTGTAATTTTATTATTGTTACCATTTTATTACTTGCACTACTAGTAAAATATTAATAGTAATTATATCATAAATGCACATTAATATTTTGTTTCTAAGTTAGCTATACATAAATCTCAATCCTATTCTCCCTTACTGAATGCTGATTGATGTTTCTTAATTAGGGGACGCACATTCCATGTATGGTTGTCCAGGTGCATGCATGTCTCTTCTCTCTTGCTTTAATTAATTGGTAAGATATCTATGGCTTGATTTCGTCAATTGCAATATTGTCAACACCCATGTTTTAATCGTTTCCTCATCAAGATTCAAGAAAGACAGGGAGAGAAATAAAGTGTGAAAGAGATAGATTAAAAAACGTGAAAACACAAATAACGGCCGTTTTTATCATCGTTGTTAGTTATAACAGTCTTAAAAGTGGTTTAAGTTTTTTTGAGGGGCCTGATATATTTCAGCACAAGAATTGTTGGTTCTATAGACCCAATAATAGAAGAATTGTTGGCAACACCAGTCAACAAAAGATCTTGATGATGATCAGAGGGAAAGAGAGACAGATAGTTTCTACCATCACCACCGAAAGAGAGAGATCGGGATAGAGAAGAGGAGAAATATAGGAGATAGAGAGAAGAGAATAAGAGAGAAATTGATAAAGATCTGATTAAAAAAAAAAGAGAAAGGGAAAAGAAAGAAAATAAGGAAAATAAGAAAAAGAGAGGATAGAGAGAGAAGAGAGGGAAGTGAGAGAGAGAGAGAGAGAAAAGAAAGGAAAGAGAAAGAAGAGAAAAAAATAACAGAAAGAGATAGAAGAGAGAAGAAGAAAAAATTCAACATAGATCTATGCAAAATCATGTTTCATAGATGATTTAGCATAGATCTATGCAAAAATATTTCACATAATGATTTATCATATGCAAAAATACTTTTGCATGAACTCATGCAAAAACGTTTTTACACAAATATCATGATTTTTTTTTCAAAAACTATTCTTGACTGGTCTAGTTTCAAAGATCTCAAAAAGTGCTTTCCAAATATATAAATTTTGTCAAAATCTAAATTTTAGTTGAAGAGATATAACATTTTAAAGTTTAAAAACGAAAAAGATAACTATATTTCTCTCTCATACAACTGTATAAGTTTGAAAATGCAAAAACGTTAACGTTTTTGCATAAATTTTGTGATTTTTTTTTTTTTGAAAAAACCACTCTTAGACTGGTCTAGTTTTAAAGATCTCAAAAAGTTCTTTCCAAATATATGAATTTTGTCAAAATCTAAATTTTAGTTGAAGATATATAACATTTTAAAGTTTAAAAAGGAAAAAGATAACTACATTTCTCTCTTATACAGCTGTACAAGTTTGAAAAAGATAAAAAGATGATTGAGAAATATATAATAAGGGTAAAATAGGAACATTAAAAGGAAGGAATTGACTAAATAGATTTAGAAAAGTTAAAAATGACTTGTACAGATTCAAAAAGTAATGCTTGACGGACCAATCCCTCAATCTGTTTTTTTATACAGATTGAGGATGACACTTCAATCCGTATAAAAAAACAGATTGAGGGATCGGTCCCTATAGCATCTCTTTTTAAAATAAGTATTTCAGTTTTATTAAAAATCTTGTGTATTAAATGGATTAAAAAAGTCCCATTATCCCTTTTTTTTTCCTCCCTACTGAAACCGAATGAATTGAAACAAATGCCCCCTTAGTAAAAAAAATGAATCTGAAATCTTAAAACGACCACGTTGGCTATTATTTTCCAAAGTTTTGGTCAAAATACCGTAACAACTGTTATAACGTAACGTCCGTACATCCGAACTACTAAATGTAACGGATAAAGATGACTAATTGGAGCTTGTTTTTTTATTTTATTATTTGTAGGATAAGGACCACAATAGGTTTAGAAAAAGTAGTGTGGGATCTACCTACCAAATCAAAAACAATTTGCTTTACATATACCCTAAATAAAGTGTAAAAATAATCAACATGGGATCATAACATGCAGGAAATATAATAGAAAGAAAGTAATTTTGGTTGTTTTGCTTTTGGGTATCAAAATTTTTGGACTATACTCTTTGATAGTCAGTCATTCTCATTTATAACCTAGGCTCCAAAAATTTATCCCACTACAGTAGGAAATTAGGAATCTTTTATAATAACTAATAAGGGGACAGACAACTTATAATTAACTAGGATGACAAAATACCCCTTTCCTTATTGTCACAATTCCAAAAATACCCTTCTTACCCAAATAGATTAAAATATATATGTGGTGGCAATAATGCTGTTTTTTAAGTAGGTATATTAGTCATGAAAGCAGAAAAGAAATCCAGAGAACTCATTGGTTCTTACTCTGCTTAAATCCAAGAACAGAGTTGCAGTAGTTGCTCTGCTTATTATTATTATTATTAATATTACTCTGCAACAACAAGCAATCAAGCATCTCAAGATCATCAGAGCTTCTACATCTTCTCTCTCTCTCTAAAAACTTCTTCTCTCTCTAATGGAGGAAAATTCTAGTCAATATGAAGAAGCAACAAGAAATAATTACATGGGAGGAGGAGAAGCAGAGGAAGAAAGAGACCCAGAGAGCAATTCTTTACAACAGCCACTCCTCCTCAAGAGAAATAGAACACTCTCCTCAAATCCTTTAGCCATAATAGGAACTAAGGTCTCTCATATAGAGAGCCTGGATTATGAGTATGAAAAATCTTATCTCATTTGCAGTTCAAATCTTTCTAGTTTTATGACAATGACAGAGAGAATTTTTTTTATTAATTGGGTTCTTTTGAATCTACGTTTTTGATGCAGGATCAATGAAAATGATCTCTTTAAGCATGATTGGAGAAGCAGATCCAGAGTTCAAGTTTTGCAGTATGTTTTCTTGAAATGGACACTGGCTTTCCTTGTTGGGCTTCTAACTGGTGTTATTGCCAGTCTCATCAATCTTGCAATTGAGAATATTGCCGGATTCAAACTACTTGCTGTCGCCCGCTACGTAAAGGAAGAAAGTTGTGTAATCTTCTCTTACTCCGATCACCATTTTTCTTTCCAAAGTTCCTTCAATTTCCAGCTTTTATGATCAAGTTCTGTAGTAATAGAATGTGATCTCATCAATTTCAATTACCTAGTTCCTCTTGTTTTTGAACTTTGAAGAAGCTTGAAATTCACTTTTATTTTAGGACTGTAGATTGAGATTTGTGTTGATAATGGTTGATGCAGGTATGTCATGGGTTTCCTATATTTCACTGGGGCTAATCTGACCCTTACAGCTGTTGCCGCTGTTCTCGTTGTGGGATTTGCGCCTACTGCAGCCGGGCCAGGTATACCTGAGATTAAAGCTTATCTCAATGGAGTTGATACACCAAACATGTATGGTGCTTCAACATTGATAGTCAAGGTAAGTTGGCATTGGAACAGCAATTTCAGATTCATATCCAGTAAGTTGAGAAAATTTTGAACTTTAGAACAGAGTTTAGGAAATGGGTTTGATCAGATAAGCATCTCAGCAGATCATTTCGTTGAGATCACATTTCCTCATTAAAAGATCCCATTATTAGACGATTGAATTGGAAGACTATTTCCAATGCGAATTTCATCAGAACAGGAGTTTCTAACTAGGCCTTCCAGTAAGAGAACAAGTTCTCAGGATTAAATTAAGAATTCCATAACAGCTTTCTGGAAACAGACCTTGATCTGCAACCTTTTCTGAGTTAGATTTATTTGAAAACAGTTTAGGAAGACGGATTATTTCCAGATTGAACCAAATTCTGGGATGGATATCTTCAACTAACCATTGCTGAATTGGGTTTACGAGACGCAATTCAAGGGTTTGGATCCAATTTGGCGATTGGTGTGGCAGGGTACAGTGTAGGCAAAGAGAAATGTTCCATGCTTTGGTTTGGATTAGATAAAAAAAAACGTTCAAGAGCTTGAATTCCCTGAATTTAACCAATATCTGACACAGAATTACACATCTCATTATTAATAACCATTATCTTCAATCACAAAGCAATTTCATGAATCTTTAATAAATCTGCTTATACTGAAATAAACATTCTTTACAAAACAAGATATTCAACTCCAAAATTGAGTTTTTGGAAAACCTTCTTCATCTTCACAGATAATTGGAAGCACTGGATGAAACTAAAACAATTTTACCAATCTGTAATGAATCTGCTTACAGTGAAGAATCAAACAACCTTTTTACACAGCAACACAGTGGGTTTTTAGCAGATGATCTCATAAATTTCACCATCTTTGCAGATATTTGGTAGCATTGGAGCTGTCGCTGCAGGTCTGGATTTAGGAAAAGAAGGGCCACTGGTTCATATAGGAGCTTGCCTTGCTTCCTTGCTAGGCCAAGGTGGACCAGACAATTATAGGCTCAAATGGCGGTGGATGCGCTACTTCAACAACGACAGGGATCGCAGGGATCTCATCACCTGTGGAGCAGCTTCTGGTGTCTGTGCTGCTTTTCGGTCACCAGTAGGTGGCGTTTTGTTTGCTCTTGAAGAGGTAGCAACATGGTGGAGGAGTGCCCTGTTGTGGAGAACTTTCTTCAGCACTGCTGTTGTTGTGGTTGTGCTCAGAGCATTCATGGAGTACTGCAAATCTGGAAACTGCGGGTTGTTTGGTAAAGGAGGCCTTATAATGTTTGATGTAAGCGATGTTACTGTGAGATACCACGCAATGGATCTTCTTCCTATTGTTATAATTGGAGTAATTGGTGGAATTTTAGGAAGTTTATATAATTATCTTCTTCACAAGGTTCTCAGGCTCTACAATCTCATTAATGAGTAAGCAAAACCACCATTTATTGAAGTTAATCTTTCTCACAGGTCTGATTTCTGATCTGGTGATTTTTTTTTCTTGCAGTAAGGGCAGAGTGCACAAGCTCCTCCTCGCTTTGACTGTTTCTATATTCACCTCAGCTTGCCTTTACTGTCTCCCTTTTTTAGCTGGTTGTTCTCCTTGTAATCCAGATCTTGGAGAGATCTGTCCCACCACTGGAAGATCAGGAAATTTCAAGCAATTCAACTGCCCACCCGGTTACTATAACGACTTAGCCAGTCTCCTACACACCACCAACGATGATGCTGTTCGCAACATCTTCTCCACCTCTACCCCAAAAGAGTTCCATCCGTACTCCCTCTTCATTTTCTTTGCACTCTATTGCATTTTAGGCCTAATCACTTTTGGTATCGCCGTGCCATCAGGACTTTTTCTACCCATAATTCTCATGGGCTCAGCTTATGGACGTTTGCTCGGACTCGCTATGGGACCCTACACGAACATCGATCAGGGGCTCTATGCTGTCCTTGGAGCTGCCTCTCTCATGGCTGGCTCCATGAGGATGACTGTCTCTCTGTGTGTAATTTTCCTTGAACTCACCAACAATCTCCTCCTCCTCCCCATAACGATGCTTGTTTTGCTCATTGCAAAAACTGTCGGAGACGGCTTCAACCCAAGCATCTATGAGATCATCCTGCATCTTAAAGGCCTGCCTTTCTTAGATGCCAATCCAGAACCATGGATGAGGAACCTAACTGTTGCTGAACTTGCTGATGCCAAGCCACCTGTAATCACCCTCTGTGGTGTGGAGAAAGTATCACGGATCGTCGAAGTCCTGCGAAACACAACACACAATGGGTTCCCGGTTGTTGACGAAGGTGTGGTTCCACCAATTGGATTGCCCACTGGAGCATCAGAACTTCATGGAGTGATTCTTAGGGCACACCTTGTTGCTGTGTTGAGAAAGAAGTGGTTCCTGACAGAGAGGAGAAGAACAGAAGAGTGGGAGGTGAGACAGATATTTACATCAGTTGATCTAGCAGAGAGGGGGAGAAAGATTGAAGAGGTAACCGTAACAAAAGATGAGATGGAAATGTATGTAGATTTGCACCCTCTTACCAACACCACCCCATACACAGTAGTCGAAAGCATGTCAGTGGCAAAGGCTATGGTTCTCTTCCGGACAGTTGGGCTCCGACATATGCTGATTGTACCCAAGTATCAAGCAACAGGGGTGAGTTTATCAACAATTTCTCATGCACTTCATAACACCATGCACACACCAAAGAGGCTACTAGATATTCCTTTCTTCATTGCATTGCTTCATGCACACACGACAGTAGCTAGGTAATTTCTTCAGTCCTACTTTACAGTTCAATAGAATCTTAATATACTAATTTGTTCTAATTTTAAGTAATATTTACATATCCCTTATTAAATTTTAACAGATCTAAACATAAATATGTTTTTATTATATTGCATGCTCAGCATGAGTAATATCTTTCAGTATATGGAATATGCTGTACAGACTTGTGACCATTTTCAGCAGTATAGGGATCAGCATGTGAACACTCTGTATCAGTGTCAAGACACCAAAGTCAGCAGTTGATCTCACTAAAAGGAATTAATGCTACCTTATGGCAGTGCAAAAGATGTTTAGGGTGTTATGAAATATTATTTTGAGCACTGGAGAAAATCAAGATGGTTATTTCCTGAAAAGCTAGGGCTTCTGATGGTAAATTTTACTGATCAATTTTTATCTTGGATTTTGTAGGTATCTCCTGTCGTGGGGATCTTGACCAGGCAAGATTTGTTGGCACACAACATTATAAGCGCCTTCCCTCATGTAGCAAAAAGCAAGGAAAGAGAAAAGGGAAAATGAACAACTCTTAAGCACCAGGATGACAAACATTTCATCTCATGGAGCAGGATATCTCCATCATTTCCTATAAATTTTTATCAATTTTTCATTCTTTAGTCACCTTACAAAGCCAAGAGTTTTAAACCACATGTATTTAGGACTTTCATCTTATAGCTATTTTCATGCGCATTATTCAGTCAAGAATAAACAATTTCCTTTTCATCAGAGAGAGAAAGATGGCTCTTTTTTTTGCCTTTCATCTTTGAGTGTATCTCCCTTCTGTGATTTCTTCTTCTTCTTCTTCTTTCCTGTTTTCTTTTTCTTGACACTCCCTCCTGATGCCCGTTTGAACACTGCCAAGACTTCAATGCTGCACAGATTTTATGTCAACTTTAATAGGCAATAACCAGAATAAATGACAGCTTACTGTACTACATCGTGCAATTAATCAGATATAATATACTTTAACCATTTAATTTATTTACAAATATCTCAAGTACATTATTTTAGAAATTAAAACATGCCTACAACAGGAGAAGAATAAAAAAGAACCAGGCAATTTCCATACAAGAAATGCTAATATTCTTTTTACTTCTATAAGGGAGAATGCAGATTCTGACGTTTAGGGAATTTCCAAAAGACAACCTCAGATAAGCATTCCATGTGGATCTGCGTTACCCTAGGAAACAGATGAGTTCATAACGAGTTTAGAATATGGTGAATTCTCAGGATGTGAGGTGGAGCACTGCAACATGAAGCTAAACTTCAACAGTAGCATAATCTACAGAAGAGTATGGAATCTCTTTCACCGCAAAAAGCACAAGAAAAGAGTGTCTTATCATATACTTCAGCCATTTGCTTCTGTTCAAAGGTTAAAATGACCCGAAGATGGCATAGTCCGTAGTTTGGTTCATAAAATCAAGCTAAGCTACATGCTTATGATATCATTACTTAGAAGCTTGTTAAAGAAAAAACAAACAATATTAATTATTTCGTAGTAGTGATGTGGAAAATAACTGATTCAAATCATGACCAAATAAAATATGTATAAAAGAAAGGAAAGTGAGACCTCTCAGTTCCAGGAAAGAAGTTGAAACCATGGGCTTTCTCCAAATGCCACCGCTTGCTGGACAACAAAGACCTGCAATCCTGTTCAACATTTGCTGCATTAGAAGCTTAGAGAGAAAAAAATATCAGCATACTCACGAATGAAGACAAACAGAGTTCAATCAAAGTTGAATCCTATTCAAGTCTGGAAATTTTAGATGCTTGACCCAGAAATACCTCCTTAAAGCTCTCCCATCCACAACTTATGTAGATAAGAGTTTCAGGCAACGACTGACTTTTCTCCCAAGTTGTTTTGCTCTCTATCTGTATGGAAGCTTCCCTTTCACGTAGAATCCATGGTCTCTTTTCTTCTTTTACCTTTAAGACAGCACTGAGGTATAAAATTTTAAATTAATTACTTATGCAATGACATAAGCCCCTCAAGAGCTCAGGAGTGCATAGGATTTGTAGAGGCTTGGTAAAAATAGGCAACTGGAATCTATACTCCAACCAAATCAAAACTAAAGAAACAAGTGCTACCTTTCAGATGCCTTAGCTTTACGAGCATATGATGCTAAATTCCGTAATACATCAATCAGTGATGGGTCCAACCCTTTTCTAGGAGGATCAACCACAACTACATCTGATCCCTCAAGCCAAGAAAAAGGTTCCTGATACAGTTGTAAATGAATCGTAAGAGACTCTGAACCAATACCAGTAAAGCTACTAAAAACATTCAGAAGTGTGATATCACACGGAAATTCACAGCAAACTCTAAGCCGTTTTCTTTTCCTAAATATACTAAAATTACAAACATTAAATACATAAGCAACTAAAAAAATCATAATATTGCAAAAATTCTCAAGATATTTGAAACATTTGCAATAATAAACACAAAATGTCTAATTATCGCGGAAGTATCAGGAAATAATAAAAACAACAGGTCTAACAGAGATAAGTTGTGATGGAATACTAACAATTGAAGTGTCTGCGTGGTGCCAGCTGATGTTGCTATCTACATGTTTTGGTAAGCGGCTGACCGTCTTCTCAAAAGACAGCTTTGACTCTTTGTTAATCTCAATGCATTTAACAGACCTGCAAATAGGAAATAGTTATTATGATATATGAACTTGAGTTAACTTATATTAGTATGAGACTTTGGAATTTCGAGCAGTTAAAGGTGGCAAAATAGAGACTAAATTACTTGCCTGCATTTTCTAGCAACAGCTACAGATAATCCGATGGCACCTGCTCCTGCATACAAATCAGTTACAGATGCACCATAGGGAACATACTTGTGCAACTTTTGGAGCAAGGAATCAAACGCCTGCAATGACAGACCCACTAATATTAGATTAATCTATGTTTTTGAGTCAGCATAAGTTACAGTTCTTCAGTGGTATATTAATTAGTTAAGTAAGTTATTTCTTAGGAAGTGATCTTCGTTGAGAGCCTGCATGGTTTGGAACACCAAAACCAAATGAAGTTAGGAGGTGCCACAAACAACTAGGCAGGATATCAAACCCAGTTCATGTTGTTTTCTGCTTCGAGATGGAGGGGGTCCCACACTGAACATTTTTCAACAATTAAATAATTGCATCAAGAAGATAATGTAACTCATCGATCCCGGTTCACAGTAAGGTAATTGCCAGTTCGGAATTCAAATACAACACAGGTACTTGCACTCAAGTAATGGAATACAAAGAATCAGTTGGAATATAAATCAGTTGTACCCGTGTATTTGCTTGACCAAAGCTGGATGGAGCCAAGGATATATCGATGCCTCCTACATGTTCCCAGAAATCTCTTTCTCCTAGTAGATGTCTCCACCTATTCCCAAAAATTATCTGCATAATGAATACAAATTTCATGTTCCAAAAACTTCAAATACCAGAACCAGAAATCAAAAAATTGAAAATTGCACAAAAGCTACAAATGAGAAGCAGTGAAAGATATATTTATTGCTGTATAGGAATTGCTTAGAGTGCTGAAATTTCCAAGAAGATTAAGCAACACTTACTAATTTTCTCTGAAAATCAAATAAATTTTAGTTGTGTAAAATAAGGGATATCTGACACGTATCGTAATGGTACTTCTAAGACAACTGGATGGCGTCATGTAGCCAACTTAAGCAAGACTAGCTTCCTCCACAAGAGCTCCAATTCTAGGAAATCCTCACTTTTCAACCTAAATACAAGTCATTTTGCTTTTTCCCTTTAAGCTTCTTTAATCTTAAAAGTCCTTATACTACGCGTTACCAGTTACCCTTGTCCCACATATAGATCCAAGACATTTTTTTTTCTTTTATAACTTCTTCGAACATTTCCAAATATTTCCTAGACGTGTTCAACTTGGATATACATTGTGAAAGATAAATTTCTTAAGCACTTTCAAATCCAAAAACAAAATTCAACAGGCTCTAAAAAATTTCAACCATGGCAAGATATGAGTCATCAATGCAGATAGAATAGCATAAAGCACAGTTAAACAAGAATGATTAAATACAAGTAATTTCTAATTAACAAAATCACACTATTTCACTTACATTGTTAGTTGACGTCTGAAAGTTAACCCACACAGAATGAATTAGATGAACTTTGCTGCTGGACCCACTATTCCGCCATAAGAACTGCAAATCACAACAGGATCATCATTCATGGGGGACGGGGGGATCTAGAGTGTGTGTACTCATACCCCAAATTACTTCTCAAAGCGGAGGATAGTAAAGTAACATGTACCATCATAAAAAACCAAATAATCTGTGGCTTACATTGGCCAAGGCATTTAACTTCTCTGAACTGGGCGAGTTCTCATTTCTTGAATTCCAAACCAAAGCAACCTGTACTTTACCTGGAAGCAAATATAAATGAAGTTACTTCACTTTTTCGTTTCTGTATTTAGAGAGACTAATAAATTAGTGACAAGATAGATGGTAATCATATACAGATATACTAACCATTCCGGTATCTTTCTGCGGCTGGGAGGGATGTGTTATATGTGGTCACAGCCATCTATAAAACAAAAGTACAAACACCAATCATCCATCACGTTCGTACTCGAATAAATCATGATCCTAGTACACCTGATATAGTATTGTGGCTGTGACATGAAGTAATAAAGGGAATTCAAATTGCTGACCTGCACATATCGCAGTTCACCAGTTCCCTCATCTTCATCGTATGGCTCCACATCCAACTCAATAATTCCTGAAAAAATAAGAAGAAGAATATGGAGAACCCAAAAAAAACTGAGTTGAATAAAATATTTAGGAATTAAAAATCTATTTAAAAAAAAAAAAAACTAAATAAGTAAACAGAAAAAAGATACCTTGTCTAAGGAGTTCAACCGCCGCATTGATGTTTGGATGATGAGCTGAACATATCAAATAATATAAAAAACAGAATCAAACTAAAAATTACAATTTTGAATCAAATTTTAATTAAATATGACTGACCAAAATTATGGGTTTAGTGGTGCTAACCTCTACAGAAAGGAATGTCAACAACATTATGAGTACCCTCTTGATAAAGCCCGATCAGCGGGTTCATAGATGTACCTCTAACGGCTAATTTTGCACGACATCTCCATCCCCACTATAATTATAATTGAGAAACACATTACCAGAAGAACCCCTTCATTTTTATTTTATTTTTTAAAATTAAGATAGAAAAATAAAATAAAAAACACTGTAAAACAAATTATCATTGAACATACCAATCTACAAGTATCAAAGGTGAAATTTGAGACGCCGAGGTTGCTGAAGAAATCAGTAGCTTCATCAAGTATGAGCGGACGGTGGAGGTTCCATTCATGGCTACAACCAGAGCACCTGCAAGAACAACACAGATAAAGATGTCATAGAAAGAGAATTTTTCTTGTTTTTTCAGAAACTGGGGAGAGAATTGAAGGTGTCAAAGTGAAATGGGGTGCTTACGAGTCGAAGTGTTGGCATTGGAGAGCACAGGTTAAGGAAGGGTCTGGGATTGGGTTATTAGTGTTGTTAGGGTTTAGAGAGAGCGATTGTGGTGGTGGGGATGCAGTTTGGGTGCGAACGGAGCACTGGGCAAGGCGAGATGTGATGAGAGAGGAAGATGATGGTTGCTGGATTGAGAAGAGCAGTAGAACCATTCTCTGCCGGATGTTCTTCTCTCGAGCTCTGCTGCTGCTGCTGCTGCTGCTCGTTGGCGGGAAATGAATGGATAACGTTAATATCTCACTGTTTCACCACCGAGTCCAGGCCAGCGTTTCAATTTCCAGAATCTTGCTAAAAGCGCCCTCATTTTTGGAAGAGGGCGCCCTGACTTTCAGCTCGGTGAGTCAAATACCGGTTTGACTCCGTCTTCATCCTTCAAACACCAAACATGAATCGACGTCCAGCTATGATGATGAGCCAAACGGATCGTTGA
>MVGT01002051.1:105154-131751 GCA_002174775.1 Macleaya cordata | reverse complement strand
TGTGATCTTGTTTTAAAGATCTTGAAAAATGCTTTCCAACGATATAAATTTTGTTCAAATCCGATTTATATTTTGAAAGTTATGGTCATTTTTATGTTAAAATTCATTAATTGGGATTTGCTAACGTGCACCGTCATTATTCAACAGATGAGTTTTTCGTCTTTTTACATCGCGCTAACGTGTGCCGAGGACTGTCCTTACATGAAAAAAAAGCATGTCCTCTACTTCAATTTTTTTCCCATGCAAGGGGCATCCTAATCATTGTATTTATAAATAGTAAAAATATGGAAGGGTAAGATTTATTAAAAAATATCATGGTTGATTCTAGAGGGGAAGAATCGAGAAGATGATATACTGATTCTAGACGATCAAATGAACAGAAGCCCTAACTTCCCTGAGCCACAGCTCAGGGAAGTGAAGAAGACGCGGGAACGAATGTTGTAAATACAAGAGCAACTGAAGAGTCTCAATTCTCAACTCTCATGGTATGTGTGAATTGCAGGAATGGAATCACATTCCCAATAATATGATTTTCATCTCCGTTGCCTTTTGGATTTAAAAGTCTGATTTGGGGATTTTTGCTTTTTTCTTCCTCTTATCTTTCCTGACCTCAGATTCCTTCTTTAGCCATGACAGTGACAAAACCGAACTTCTTTCTTTACAAAACCATCTCTGAGATTCGAGAAACTTACAACATTCCTGCTAATATTCATATCAAATATTGTGAGAGATTCCCTGTAATTCCTCCAAAAGGTTCTACTTGTATAACTTTGGGTCAGCTTGAAGCTGGATGCCTTCTTCCAATCTTCCAGCCAAACAAACCTCTTCAATACGAAGTTCTCATTACTCTAAATCGATCACCTGGCCAGATGAATGGAAATTTTTTCCGTATTATCAGTGAATTTGAGAAGAAGAATGCTGAAATTCGTGAGGGAAACCCTAACAATATCCAAGGAAAATCTTCCAATGCAACGCTTGACGACACCTGTGGTACTTATAATGCGAATGACATTCTGGAATTCTACACTCGAGTTCCAACTGGAGATCCTTATATGAACCATGTCTTTTCACTTCGTAAGAAGCCTCATCTCAGCTCTCCAATCCCTGATGTTGTTAACAGAGCAGATAAAGACTGGAATCACTATCCTCTTCTTGTTTCTGGTGACTGGATCTATAACCCTGAATTTCCGCCTCCAAAATCGATTGTTGATCTTGGTAAATGGCGAATTGGGAAGTCTGACGTCGAAGACAATCTTGTTGAATACTTAGAAGTTGTTCCTGCGAAGTTTCCAGCTGTGAGTACCGAGAAGTGGTACCAAGATTATCATCCAAAAGTGAAGACTGCGTCGAAAATTCTTACAAAATCAAGAAAAAAAGTCCCGAAGTCTGTAGCCTTAAGATCGCCATCTAGAAGGAGTAAGCGTAAGTCTGCCAGATTCTTTTCCTCGGAAGAAGATGAACTTCCCGTACTTCAAGTGTTGAAGCGCTCAAGAACCGTAAGATTTACTGAAGACTTTTTAACTTTTTTTTTTCTTTTTGGTTTCGCTTTTATACTCCCCTTTTTTTCCTTTTCAAATGTTTTTGAACAAAATCAAACTTTATTCGTACAGAACTCCGAAGCTCAAATTCCTAGTCGACAGACTTCCCCAATTCCGACTTCACCCTTACAATCTTTTCCTCTTCAAGAATCATCTCAAGAAGAATTATATGGGAAATCCGAATCAAGTAGTAAAAATCCACTGTTAAATTTAAAGGTGAAGACCTAAATTACTCTTTTTTTTTTTGGAATTTGATTTCATCTCTCCTCGCTGAAAGAAAAATCAATATTACCTTTTCTGCAGACTTCAAAAATAGACGGTTCATCCAAGCATGAAACAGAAGTCATGGAGAAAAACAATGAAAAAGAAAGAGGAGTTGCAGCAGAGACTTCTATAAACGAGCACGATAATGTAGAAGAAACTTCTAATTTCTTGGAAGATGGCGATGAAGAACTTAATTCGGCATTTGCCTTCGAATTTTCCTCAGATTTGAAGAGTGTGCTGAAGTCTGCCGTTGCAGCTAAACAAAATATTGCAGCAGTACTCAGAGAAAGTCAAGTTTCAATTCATGCAGGAAATGCGCAGACTCCTCTTTCCGCAGAAAAAATCTCACAGAATGATCTTGCCTTGGTTTTATATGATTTCAAAAGAATTGTATCAGAAAAGAAGTATGTCAAAGAGAAGGAAGCATTGAAAAGTGGTTCAGAAGAAAGAAGTCATGATGATGCCAAGTTTGTAGAACACAATGCTAAGCGGAAGAATGTAGCATCAATGGAAGAGGAAGAGGAAAGTAACTCTGGGAATGGCAATATAAGTTTGGAGGCTCGTCCAGAGATAGCCTCGGAAGATGGGCCATCAGAGTTTTCTCATCATGCTAAAGGTGTTGCTGACAAAGAAGGGGTTTTGAAATCAAGTTTGAAGAATATTGCACTGCACTATTTGGCTTCATCAGAAGACTTAGATGATTCGGAGTCAAGTCAGGAACTGATAGAAGAAATGGTTGCGGGTTTTTTTCAGGTGAAGTTTGTTGCTTCAAAAAAATTTTATTTCTATTTTTTATTATTTATAATTAAGGATCGATTGATATGGTATTTGTTGTTATTGTTATTTTTTGCAGGTATTCTGCAGTTCAATGAAGTTGGAAAAGCGAAATAAAAAATTAGAAAGTGGTAGTGGAAGTAAGAAAACAGAGTTAGAGAATTGTTATAGAGCAAAGTTATCGGAGAACGAAGCTCAAATAAAAGATCTTAAGTCTGCCCTCCAAGCAATGAATGAAGAACTAAAAGGTAAAAATTTTGAATTGAATTCCTTAATTAACGAGAGACTTAGAAGATACAATGTTTCAAAGAGATGAACTAAACAAAGGAGAAGGAACTAATTCAAGTAGAGTTAGAAGAAAGAATGAGATAGGTAACCAGTGGGTTGGAAGATATGGAAAAATTACAAGAGGCTTTAAGGAAACAAGTAGACTTTGAATAGTGATCTTCGTATTGAGAACCATCTACTGAGATCGGATATTGAAAGCCTCCAGTTTCATTGGGAGTTAGGTGAGTCATCAGTTGTTGGGGTTAGACGAAAGATGATAATGCTATAGAAGAACTAGATGAAACAAATGGAGATGAAATTGTTAAATATTTTGAAAGGCTGTTTGAGCAGCAGAAAAATGAATGTTTGGATCATCGACAAGTCTGGGAAGAAGAAATGGAGTTTGTTAGTGGGAAACGTCAAAAATATTATAGCAAAGTAAAATATCTTACGAACGAATTTGTATTATAAAGATAAAATAGAAAGAAATTTAGATGTTGGAAAAAAGACAATTGTTGCGTGAGTATGATTGGATGGAGACAAAGAAAATATAATTATGACTGCGGCTAAATCAACACAACTTTTGGCCGGATTATTCGCTCCCTAGAACCGACAATACAAATTTCATAAAATGGCTTGTCGGTTGTCTAAAAACGACATACCACTTTGTGATTGTGTTGTCGGCTCTACATAACCGACAAGCCATTTTTCATTGTGGCTGTATGGAACCGACCTTTGTTCGGTTGATTTAGTTAAATGAAGTGGGTGGAAGGAAATATGGAAAGAGTGAAGGTGGCTTTAGGAAATAGAGATAAACAATTAAAGAAATTGAATGATGGTAAGTCTGCAACTAGTAATTCTTGAAGTTATTATTTCATATTTTTCTGCAAGAAAATATTAATATGCTATTATTTATTTTTGCAGAACATAGAGAACATGAGAGGGTTTTGTCAGAAGAAAAAGAACAAGTTGTTCGCGAATTGCAGGAAGCAAGGGGAATTTATGAGAAAGAAAAAGAGACTGCAAAAAATGAATTAGAGAGGTTAGCAGACTTAGAGAGTCAATATATCGACAGAATAGAAGTACTGGAAGTAGAGTTAAAAGATGAGAAAAGAAAAGTACAAGAGAAAATGGAAGAGAAGGCGTCATTAATTGAACAACATTGGGAAGAGTTAGAGGAAAGGGAACAGAAGGTGAAGAGTGAAGTTTTGAAGGAGGTTAACAAGAAGTTTCAAAAGAAGGTGGAGGATACATTGACAAATCTTGTTAATGAAGGCAGGATAATCTATGTTGATGGTGATAGAGAGAACAATGGCAGGATCTGAATTGATATTAGTTTTGTTTCGTTCTGTTTTTGCTGTAAAGAAGTTTGTTGTAACTGCGCCACTTAGAGAAATCGACAGCTCTATATCTTCGAAGGAAATTTCAAAAAGAATATACTTTTGTAACTGCCAGAGTACAAAAACAAAATTTTTGTCATTGCTGAGGTTTGAGTATATATATATTTTTATAGAAAAGCCAATTATTATTAGTATTACTAAAGAGGAGGCACTATTACATTGTTTGCATCTTCAAGCAAAAGATGAGCAATCATAGCAGGAGGATGCTCATACCACGATTTAGTACATTTCGATATTCTAGCAAATTTGGACAGACTATCAGCTACTGTGCTTGCCTCAAAAAAAAAAAAAGAGGAAAATCAGCTACTGTGTTCGCATTTCTACCATTATAATTACAAGACCAAGTGTTAAAGGAAGATGAGATTAAAAGATAGTCTTCAATAATAGACTTGGTACTCCAGTGGATGCTAGGTTCTCTTCCTTTCACTGCTTCTATTATTAGTTTAGAGTCACTTTCTAAGAGAACATTATGAAGACGCATCTCTTTAGCCCACTTAGTTGCCTCCCATATCGCCTTGCCTCCCTGACTAAAGTGGAGAGATGAATTACAAATTTCTCTGTAGGCATATTTAACATTGATGTTTCCTTTTTTGCTCAACTTCCATCTGAGAAGGTCATTTCCTTGAAGTGGAATTCTGATATTCAGGATAGCTTCAGCTGTTTGAGGATCAAATAAATTGTTGATGAGATCCCTATGTTCCATAGTTGTGAGACTGGTCAAGAAGGATTATCTAGTAATAGAAGAGCTGTTAAAGACTTAAAAGTTTATTTTATACTGCTCAAAGTATGAAGATGCTTCTTTGGTCTCGCATAAGATATTCAGAGCAGTTTGGAACATTTATTATACTGCTTTGGCTGGCAGAGTTAGAACTAACTCTCCATAGGGCGTTCAGAACAGTTGAAGTTTACCTTTTGGCTGAATTATTCGACACCATGCCGATAGTACAAATTCCATATAATATTCCGTCCGTTTTATAAAATCGACAAATCACTTTAAAATTGTGTTATAATATCGGTAATAAAAAATTTAAGTTATGAGGATTTAGTAAAGAGTTATGTGGATTTAGAATGAGCAATTGGGCATTACAAATAGAAGGCATATATGTATATAATACTATTCATACATTAAGTGTACATTTGTTTGTGGGGCCCCCATAGAGATAGCTCAAGGATGATTTTAAGTTAGGCTACATCATTTAGATCATCTTCACAAAAAATCAGTCCATTCTAAAACTTGTAACCCCATCATTCATTGAGTGAAATCAACGACAAAATGAATAGTTCAATCACTGTTGATTTTCCATTGATTTCTAATCACCGAATGATGAGGTTACAAGTTCTAGAATGTACTAATTTTCGGTGAAGGTGATTAAGGAGAGGAGAACATCCTCACCTAATATCGTCCCTTAGATTAAATTCATGTAAAACCACAAGTAATGCTGCTATCTTATCATAGGACCGTGCTAGCGTGACACCAAAATTTGGTGTCCACACCAAGCTTTTATGGCTAAATACAAGGGCCCACTCCAAGGGGTGATTTTTGATAAAGATGTTCTCCTCATCATATAGATCATCTTTACAAAAAATTAACATATTATAAAATTAGAAATCAAATAAAAAATTGGCTAGAAGTTGATTAAAAATCAACGAATAAACGGTGAGGAATAGAGTCCAACTTTTGATCGGGGTAAAAGTTTTAAAATGGGTTAAATTTTTATAGAGATATATATGGTGAGAAGAGGAACATCCTCCCAAAAATCAAACCTTGAAGTAGGATCTATGCCCTTGTATTGGTCCGCAAAGGATTGGCATCAACACCAAATTTGTCACACTAGCAGGGCTGCAGGGTCCCTTATTACAAGTTACAAATAATGTCGCCTTTGGGTCCCTCCGCAATTCACGAAATAAAAAAGCGGCGAGAAGGAGAGAGAGAAAAGAGAGAAAAACCAGTCGAGTCTCCCTCCTGCAATCAAGAGTGCTCCGTTAAGGCGGCCATTCTCCAAAAATGTTCGGAACACCGGCGTCTTCGCCGGCGTTCGGAACTCCATCAACTCCTTTCGCGTCCGCCTTCGGTTCTACCTTCACCACTCCCTTCTCTCAACAACAACAACCACAACAACAACAGCAACAGCAACAACAATCACTCTTTAATTTTCAGCAACCAAGTACTGGTTTTGGGTTTCAAACTCCTTTCAATGCAACATCAACACCAGCAACTCAATCGACTTTTTTCCCTCAATCAACGCCTCAGTCCCTTCCTCATGCTCAATTAACCACTCAAATGGCTCCAGTCGCTCCTCTTCCCTTCTCTCTTGCCGATCGGGACATCCAGGTAGTAGCTTTTTAGCAAACCCTAACTTTAATTTCTCTCAGTAAAAAAAAAATTCGGTCTAAAATACTATCTAACTGAGTAAGTACATTTTTATTTATTTATTTTTTGTTCTCTATGTTAGGCGATAGTTGATGCTTACAAAGAAGATCCTGGAAACCCTAAATATGCTTTTAAGGTTCGTTCTCCATTTCTTCTGCATTGAAATTTTGAATTTTATGATTTCCCGCCGAACTTTTAGGGTTTAGGGTTTATTGAGATTTATGTGTTGCTTTTGCAGCATTTGTTGTTCAGTGTGACCGATCCATCTGCTAGAACAAAGCCTGCTGGTATATCAGACGTGAGTTCTCTTTCAAGATTTAAGCTTTTATTCTGAATCTTGGTAAGTAAGTTTTAAGGTATATTTGTTAAATTTGGAAAATAGTTTGCAATGCCAGATCATGTGGGCAGAGGCTATGGGGAAGTTAGAGGGCATGGAGAGTGCAGATCGTGAAAGGCTGTGGCCTCAGCTTGTTCAGGGTTTCAAGGATCTCTCCGAGCGGCTCAAGGTATTTCAATTGTGTTCTAAGAAAAAAAAAGATGATACTTTTTTGTGTCATCCACTATTTGTTCGCTATTGTGAAGCCTTCTTAAGAATCAAAAGAGGTTAAAATTTTCATATTCTTGCCACTAATAGAACATTACTCGATGCATACTTTAAGGTTACTTGTCCATGGGTTCTAGAAAAGAATAGCAACTCTTGAAAGCGTGTTCATGTTTAATAGAGATGGTTCATTAGGAAAGTTTGGTGTATTCCTTATCACCACTTCATCACTTATCAGTACTAATGATGAGGGATTCTCATCGAGTTCAAGATTCTATTGGAGTGAATATTATTTTTCCATCTGAATGTGATAGTTGTAAGCCACTTCTATCGCTAGCAATTCTTCAATGTAACTGTCTGAATTATCCCTGGGAGCATCTCAATATTTGTTGTACTTACCATTGAAGAAAGTGTTTCTGCTATTGTTTGTTGTCTGGTGAAAAGAGACTTCTACATTTTATTAAGTCTGATAGAATTGTGCTTTGATTCTAAGGGTCAAATTTTCACATGTTCTAGGTTCAAACTTTGGAGTAGATTTTCTTCTAATTGGCAAAGTAAGAAGCAAGTTCATATCAAATATGAAATAATCCTCTGGCTAAGTTTTCATTCATACTCATCTGTTAAATAAGGTTTGGGTAATTTTGATCTTTGGCCTTAGTTTTTGAGTCAATTAGAGATACTCCCTTGATTTTCCATTTTGATGACATATCCCCTTTGACTGGGGTAAACTGTTATTGACTAGTTAGAGAATTTAGCTGATTGTTAAATAGACATTAATACCTTGTCTCTCAACATCCTCTTCGAAAGAGCGTGCTAGACGTAGAATACGCCCTTTAAATAAGGGTAGATAAACCATATAAGTTAGGGCACTAAGAAAACTGCTTGAGAGTCCCCAAAATTCTAGAACAAAGTTCACCCTGCAGCAAAAGATTATTGAAAACAACATAATTAATGTTTCTGATCCTATAGAAATCTGGTGTTGTTGATAATGCTCATGACCAAAATACTGTTTTATGAATATAGAAACCATATCATCAAATAAGACAAGAACGAACGAACTTATGCTAAAAAAGTTATTGCCTCAATCACAAAACTCGTAGCATGACAAATGACGGTTAAGAAATGAATCTCTCAAAAGAAAGTGGCCTTCAGGACCTTCAGGTTACATGATGTAGAAAATATATCTCTGTTGATATGATCTGCATAGCATCCAATTATGTTCCTTTGAGTAAAGAAGCAGGTCTGGTTCCATACAAGTACAACAGAAGTGGACAGCCACGATACCAAGGATTGATTCATTAGAATACTGAGTAGAAGTTCATCCTCAAAGAAGGAACTTGAGTTCTCTAAGTTCTCTCACTAGCAACCATGTACCGGCACTTAATTGTTAGACTCTAGATACTTGAAGATCAAGGTGATCAAGAAAGAGGTGATGGTATTGGAGGACAGCTTATAGAGATGGAGATGATGGGGGTTGTGCTTTTTATAGAGACTAGAGAGAGATAAGAGGTAGGTGGTACTGGTAAGGGTTGAAAGAAGGTATTTATGTATTTATTTTTATTATTTATGGCAGTTAAAAGAAAAGGGTATATATGTCTGTAATATGTTGTAGTCAGTCAATTGTTGGTTGTGTTGGGTCCAAGGGGTTATCTCAACAAGATGAAACATCAAGAGGGGATCTCAAATTCAGACAAAAAACAAAGGTGGTAGGCCAGCATTAATTTTTCTGTCTGAATATAATTAAAAGAATCCACTTGCCTTAGGTACCATTGAAAATTTAGATCGTTGAATTTGCTTATCATCAGGAATATAAGATTTGAGAACAAGATGGTTGATGTTCCACCAAAGAACTCTAGTGGATGTCCATGATGATTCAATCTGGTCAATCTTTTGCATACTAGATCACCAAGGTGGTATACAATGGTTATCGGGTCCCATTCTTCCCCTTCCATATTTAGTAGTCCATTAGAAATGGGTACACTGATGCTGGCCTATCCTTGTGCAAGTTAGATTCTCATAGCAGTACCTTTGGCATGCATATGTTGTCATGCCTGCTATTAAACATAAAACTGTTTTCTTTTGTTGTTTTAAATTGCAATGAGAGTCTTAAGTTTCCAGTCCTGTGCTTATGCTTTCTGATGGTTGGTTTTAACATAACTGCTGTCTTTGTTCATCACCATTCTTTTTTTTTTTTTTGTTGTATTAATGGAAATGGTTGTCATTGCGTTAATGTAGCTTCAAGATGAAGTCATACTTTCTGATGCTGAGAGACTGCGGATGACTCAAAGCAATGTGAAAATGGTCCGCTTTCAGCTCTTTTTTTGTTTGTTTTTGTTTTTCACCTTTGCATATCAAGCAGGAAAAATTAATACGGATGCTGGTTACCATTTTATAAGACAAAGAATATCGCTTACCATAGACTGAGAGGTTATCTCTATTGCAGCTTCAGAGGCATTTTCAAGCAGATACTCTTCCAATGATACAAAGAATGCAGCAGAAAGAGCAAAGTCTTCAAAGGAGGCTTTTGAGGGTGAGTTGCCCTTCTGCTTTTAAGTTTTTCAAACTTTAGGAAAGAGTGTAATGACCCAGTTGCATCACCCAGAAAGTTGTTCAGCTCAGTAGCAGGGGGTGTTTAAGCTATGAGCACACTTCTGTAGTCTGTGAAGGATAAGAAAAATGCATTTCCATCTTGTGTCTTGAGGCGACTGCTTGATCACAGTCATATCACACTGTTAAATGATGATCCACTGTGGAGGAAGCAAATGCATGGCCACCTGAACAGTTTGACATTTTTACTAGCAATAGTATATATATATTTATTGAGTATCTAATTGTTTTGGATTTTGGTGCTGATTTTTGTTTGCTACTGAGAATAGGTAATGAGAATATTAGAGGCCTTGGAGGGGAAGGGTTGTCGGCTACCCTTAATGAAAGGTGAAGCTGAATTAGCTGAGAAGATCGCTGCACTAATGAGGCAGGTTGGTTGTCATTCCCTTCCCTTTCTTTATTTGCTTCCTTACTAGAAGCTAAAATAGTACTGAGTTTTGAGACACATATGCAGGTGAAAGGATCAGGAGCAGAATTGTCGAGGAGGGTCCACAACCTGCTCTCTATATCTCGTGTTCAGGCAAATGGGATTGGTGGTGGGGGTTCTGTTTATCTTCCTGGGTCAACCAAAATAGACGAACAGAGCCTTGCCGACATGCAGGAGGTAAAGGGCTGGCCTGGGAGAACCACAACACTTGTAAGCTTATATTTGGGTATATGAGATTCAAATGATCATTTTTCATCTGTTTGGTTGGCAGGTTCTACAGCAGCAAACAGAGGCAGTTGCTAGGCTGGGAAACGTTTTGAAGCGAGACATGAGGGACATGGAGATCATCATGGCAGAGGACACAGAAATGATGGAAAATGGTGACAAGAGAGATTCTTAGAACCACCAATCAAATACTCTTATGTTAGTCGTAGTCGATGTTGATTTTTTTTTTTACAATTTGTAGTTCTATCCCGGGATGGCAACTGATCATGTCTGTATTTTCAATGCTAACCAGAATTTAGACTGATAATGTATCTTCTCTTACCTAGTCAAGAGTAGCACTCTGCAATTCTATGGCAGATGATGCCTCGTGCATAGGGAATCATTGGCTGGCTGTGAACTTCTGAGGGTAATGTGGTCCTGGACATGGTCTAGAGGCGGGCTTTCCCACTCAAAATAGCCGCCTGTTCTGATGTACAGTGACCCTGATCGTGCGGTCTAGAAAGATAGCGCAACATTTTCAGCCCACGCAATAGCATGGTGTCACGGAGGTAGTTCCCAAAAATGGGAATAATCCCACATCGGATGGAGAATGGAGAAGGGGTGATCTTGGGGTTAATATGGGTTTGGGTCAACTCTACCTAATGGGCTAGTCTTTTGGGTTGGAAGCCCAAACCCGTGACAAAGTGGTATCAGAGCAAACCCGACCTATTTCGATGTCACGCCAAGCGCCCAATCGGGTAGGCAGGGTGGCCCGACGATGTTACGCCAAGCGCCCACACAAAAAAGGTTGTGTCCACAAAAAGGTGGGTCCCCCAAAGGAGGGTGGGGACGGGTAGGCAGGGTGGCTCGTCTGCAACGAGGGCGTTGCAGGATTCGGGTGGGAGAGAATGTCACGGAGGTAGTTCCCAAAAATGGGAATAATCCCACGTCGGATGGAGAAGGGGTGATCTTGGGGTTAATATGGGTTTGGGTCAACTCCACCTAATGGGCTAGTCTTTTGGGTTGGAAGCCCAAACCCGTGACAAAGGGGTAGCATCTCAGTCTGGCATATGTAGACCGTGGAACTATGAACACCGGCCAAAAGAAAAGATGGCTACAGTCCAGCTCGATATTTTCTTGGATACATCCGAGAAAACTATGAGGTGGTGGGGCCGTTATAAGGAATTGAGAGGAGAGAGAGATGTATGTCTGAAATCTGAACCTTAAATTTCAGTTGCGTCTTTTTCGTTGGATTTTTCTTCAGGAGTGGAGTGAAAATGGACCTTTTTATCTTTCCTTTACTGTCTACAGAGTACGCCACTTAGACTTGTTTCGTTTTCCAAGTCTCTCGACTTGAGAGTCAACAACTCTTGTAGTGGGGTGTTCAATACCGACGACACACTTGTTTCGTTTTCCAAGTCTCTCACATTCCACGTAGACTTCAAGAGTCAACAACTCTTGTAGTGGGTTTTCAATAACGACACCGACACCCACACATACATAGGTTGTTACTATGGGTTTCTAGTGTATAAGGATTTTCATCTTATTTCGCAATTGCAAAGTTACAGAATCCTTTCTTTTCTCTTATTTGACAATCTCTCACTTCTTAAACTTTTTTGTCTCGAAGATAGTAGATTAATTTTGTTTTAGGCATCTGAATTTGACTCATTTGGAATAGATCCAAGTTGTTTGAATACATTTACCTCTTAGTCGAATCAGACTAAAAAGTGAGTATTCAGCCAAAAAATTGAGTTGAATCTAAGATGAGAGTCGAAATTTGACTCGATGTACAATCTAAATGAATCTATTTTAAAATTCTTAAGTTTGAAGATCCCGTACAATTCAAAGTTAAATTCCCATAAGCCAAATTCAAATGCCTAAAAAATAAACAATGCCCCGAAATTGTCGCAATTTCATTTTCCAATTTGGCACTGTTCAAATCAACATTTATCAGTTTCTATTATTCACCCACACAAGTGGATACGGAGTCTTGAGGACTTCATAAGGTTCATTTTTCCAATATATATAGCCTCCATTATCACATTAGATAATTAAACGCATGCTTGTAGTTTGCATCACATATGCATGTGAAGGATGATGGATAGTACTACATTATTATACACTAAACTTCTTGTCTTCCTAATTCTGTTTTCAGGCTTCTTACACTTAGAAACCATTAAACCCAGTTTGTGCAAAAAAGATGTCATCAACTTGATCAGTTGCACAGAGAGTGAGAAAATTGCTCTCCTCAACTTCAAAGAAGGTCTAACTGATCCTTCAGGTCGGCTTTCTACTTGGGTGGGTGAGGATTGCTGTTCTTGGACTGGTGTGGGTTGCAACAACACCACGGGACATGTCGTTAAACTTGACCTGAGAAACCCATGTTACCTCAGCATCGACGACCGGTTGAATATGAATGTAGGTGATCTTGCAGCTTGTGATAGATGGAGTCTGGGAGGTATGATAAGTTCTTCTTTGCTCAACTTGAAACACTTGACTTATTTGGACTTAAGCTTAAACAATTTTAGAGGAATTCGAATTCCTGAATTCATTGGTTCGCTCAAGAATTTGATGTATCTCAATGTGTCCTGTGCATCTTTCGGTGAAACAATTCCTCCCAGTATCGGATATTTATCTAACTTACGATATCTCGATCTCTATGTGTATTCGTATTCCGGTTGGAAGCCTGAATTGAAGGTAGATAATCTTCAGTGGCTCTCTGGCCTAACTTCATTAAAATACCTTAACATGGGATTTGTGAACCTTAGTAAGGTAGTAAATTGGCTACAAGAAGGTAATATGCTACCTTCACTGTTAGAGTTGCACTTACCTTATTGTCAACTTGACAACCTTCCAGCCTCTCTTTCTTTTGTTAACTTTACATCTCTTGCAGTCCTTGATCTTTCCAACAACAATTTTAACTCTTCAATACCTCACTGGCTGTTTAATCTGAGCAGTCTTACAAATCTTGATCTCAGTTACAATTATCTGCAAGGTCCCTTACCTGATTCTTTTGCAAATTTGGATTCTCTTGTTCATCTTGACATATCTCACAATGGAAACATTGGAGGTGGGATACCAAAAACAATTGGAACTCTTTGCAAGTTGAAAAACTTAGATCTATCATGGAACAATATGACAGGTGAGATAGATCAATTTTTCGAGAATTTGTCTGGATGTTTTGAGAGTAGCTTAGAGATACTAAATTTGAAAGAAAATCAATTTAGTGGGTCTTTGCCTGAATCCATCGGAAGGTTGTCGTCGTTGAAGGAGTTAACCCTCAGCGATAATGGAATAAATGGGATGATTCCAGAAGGTATTGGACGACTTTCGAATTTGGTTATCTTGGATCTCTCTCTAAATTCGTGGGAAGGTGGTATCTCAGAAGCTCATTTTGCAAATCTCACAAAATTGAAAGAATTATGGATCTTAGCATCACCCATGGCTAAGCCTTTGTTTTTTAATGTGAGCATGGATTGGGTTCCTCCTTTTAGTCTCAAATACCTGGACATGGGTAATTTGCAATTAGGCCCTGCATTTCCTGCATGGCTTAGATTTCAAAAAGATTTCTATAATCTTTTCCTTGGCAACACTGGGATTTCAGGTACCATACCAGATTGGTTTTGGAACTTAACATCGAAAATTGATTACTTAGATCTTTCTAAGAATCAAATCACTGGTAGGCTTCCAAATTCATTAGAATTTCATCATGCATCCGGTATCGATTTGAGTTCCAACAAGTTAGAGGGTCCATTCCCACTTTGGTCTTCTGAAAATTTGGTCACCTTACCTCTTGGAAGCAATTTATTTTCGGGACCGATTCCCTCAGAGATAGGCGAGGCATTCCCTAAATTGATGTACTTAGATCTTTCAAGAAATTCTCTAAATGGTGGAATCCCCACCTCCATGGGTAAACTTAAGAATTTAGGGGCTCTCATTCTCTCACACAATCATTTGATGGGAGAACTCCCAACATATTGGGAGAACTTACAAGATTTGTGGTTCATAGATCTTTCAAACAACAGTCTATCTGGTAGCATTCCTAGTTCAGTGGGTCTTCTATCTTCACTCATTTCATTGAAGTTGAATAACAACAATCTCTCTGGAGAACTCCCCTCATCTTTGCAAAATTGCACCAACTTGTTTACGCTTGATGTCGGCGACAATAAATTTTCAGGAAACCTGCCAGCATGGATAGGAGAGAGCCTATCATCTCTATTGATTCTTCGTTTACGATCAAATTCGTTTACTGGAGAAATTCCTACACAATTATGTCATCTTTCTTCTCTTCACTTCGTAGACCTTTCACAAAATAGTCTATCAGGTAACATTCCACCATGTTTTGGAAACTTAACTGCTTTAACTGTTAGGGTCTCTGAATTTGCACCTGGAATTGTTCCTTGGTACGACGAACAGATCGAAGTGATTGTTAAAGGAAGAGAACTTGAATACAGCAGTACTCGGCAACTTGTTAAGATCATAAACCTCTCAAACAATAATTTAAGTGGAGAGATCCCTGAAGAGTTAACAAATCTCTTTGGGATGGGTACTCTGAATTTATCAGTAAATCATCTAGAAGGAAAGATACCAGACAAGATTGGCGGCTTACGATGGTTAGAAACTCTTGATCTCTCAAGAAACCAACTTTCCGGTGAGATTCCTCCAACCATGACTTCTTTAACTTCTTTAAGTCACTTAAATCTGTCATACAACAAATTGTCTGGGAGAATTCCATCAAGCACCCAGCTTCAGACCTTCAATGATACATCCATTTATGAAGGAAATCCTGAACTCTGTGGCTTTCCACTTACTGCAAGGTGCCCAGGTGATGAATATTCTCAAGGTCCATCCTCACCAGTTGATGGCAATGGAGAAGAAGAAACAGAGGAAAAGTGGTGGGAAATGAATTCCTTCTATATCAGCATGTTTGTGGGATTTGTGGTGGGTTTTTGGATTGTTTGTGGTACTTTGTTATTGAAGAAGAGTTGGAGCATTGCCTATTTTGGCTTCTTGGAGGACATGAAAGATCGTTTCGATTCAGTTACTGCAAAGAAACCAGTTCATTCACGAAGGAATTCGAGACGCTAATAATGAGTTTAATTGCATACATGTGGGTTATGTAAGTTTATATAATCGAAGTTTTGTTTCTCTTGTTAACAACTACTTGCTCTAAATGCTCGAACTATGAACCATAATGTATATCACATAATTATGCAGGTTTAACTAGTGTGGACAACATTCATCTTACAATCCCATTAGTCTTTAAGCATGGGATATCCCAATTCTGTTTCTCTTTGTGCTGGTGTTAGGACTTGAACCGATGACCTTTCAAATAACATGTTAAATACAACTAGACATTCTGTTAAAAAGAGGCGTGATAATGTATATCACATAATTAAATGAGTCTAGTGGAGGGTGGACCAAATTCATTTATTTAACAACTTTTTATCATTATTTTATTAATGAATTACTGATCATAAATGCAGACAAATTGCTGTCTGATACATAATTAAAGAAGGCAATAAAGATGTTAACCCTTTTATGTGATGAACTGATTTATTTATTTTTTTTTTTATGGTTATTGTCATGATCATTGACGTCTGAAGAAGGCTATCATAGCATTGTAAACGACATCCTTAGCAGACACCCCCATGATGAAATCAGCATGAGCATAATCCTTCACAAATTGAACTGTTAGCTTATCTCCATCGTGGAACTTTAGACTATCCATCAATAATCCGACGTCTCGTGGGTCTGCCAGTGAGTCCTGACCTCCATAGCTCATGAACAAAGGAAGGTTCTTAGGAATGTTAGCGAGGTTATAGATTGGAGGCTTCGGTTGGCCGTAATGTTGAACGTTAAAGTTTGCGTTCCCGTAATCATACTTCGCTACGACTCCATCTCGAACAGCTGCAAAGTATTGGGAGGATTCATTATATTTGATTAAGAACCTAAAAAAACAAACAAACACATTCTTTTGGTGCTATATAGTAATCACCCCAGCATTGTTTAGCTTAATCCTGATAACTAATTTACTTTTTGATCAATCAACGAAACGTTAAATGTACATAATTAAATTCTATATATGTGATAAAAAAAAATCTCTATGTATTTGTAGGAACTTACTTTGAGCCAGATGAACCATGTTCTTGGTTGCGGTCGACTGAGGTTCATTCTTCAAAAATACATCAACCGTGGAGGCATTGAGGCAGCAATTTTTGCCTTTAGGATATATCAGTAAATTATATATGTCATTAGATTTGTGTAATATATATAGCAACATATATAGAAATGAAATACAATTTAACAAAAGGCAGAGTTAGCTTATTGATCATAATTACGTACTTAGTACGAAATGTGATCGAACCCGTTACACGAATTTAAGATTTTCAGTGATTAATGTTGAATCAGATCATTTAATCGATAAAAATGATCATCACTAAGTATAATATAAGTTTTTTAGTAATACCTGTAATAGCCGTGATTAGGTCATAACAGTCGATCCCAGGATTAGAACATAGAGTCTGGAGAAAGTTGATTACAGGTTCCCTGTTTTTTGTTACATTACATATATATATATATACAAAACATTACAAAGAAAACCCACCAAAATTTCATTATAAAGCTTCTCAGAAGTTTGCAGATATACGTATAGGTATAGGAGAAATATTCATATAATGTTTGATGATGCCATTTTTTTGAAAAGATATATATATAGCAGCAGGGGAGTCTTACTCTTTTATGTTGAACTCAGCAATACCCATTAGTGTGGTTATCTGTTGATAACAGCAAAAAAAAAAAGTCATTTAAATTGGGTAAAAGGTCATAACAGTCATTTCATTGAGGGATGATCCTATAGTATAAGGTATACACTGAAATATAGTGTATAATTATGAAGCATGCCCAAATATCTAACTAAATCAGGAGGATTTTGGAGATGATCAGAATAAACATCTGATGATCATGGATTAATGCTCTAGGATATATATGGTTTCATAAAAAATAAAATAATGCAATGTACCTCTCCGACGAAGGATTTGGCGGCGAGGACGCCGAGGGCGGTGGTCATGTGACTCAAATAAGCTACAGGGCTCAACAATGCAGCTGATCTCAACTTGTCAACAAGTTTTCCTTGGGAGAATGATGCCAAAGCAACCAAAGTTCCCTAAAAATATCGATCAAAATCAGAAATATATATCTACCTACAAAAACAAAACAAAAAGGAAACTACTTGAATATATATATATATATTAATGTCACGTATATACCATGGAATGGCCCACGTAATGAAGCTTCTGTCCTGTTTGACCGTACACAAAATCGAATGTAGCGGGAAGATCGAATTGCACCAGTTCATCCCATGACCAATTCCAATAAGCCTGTCATTAATTAATAAATATTTTTTAATTGAATTTTGTCTCATCAGCTTAATTACATTAATCGATCAACATTGACTTCAAAATGTTCGCGTATTTCCAACTAGCTTAGCTTAGCTAGTTTTTTTTTTTTTCTTAAAGGATATTAATTAATTCTAGCTAAACTAGCTTAGCTTAGCTAGTTTAAAGGATATTAATTAATTCTAGAGAGAGAAAGAGAGTAGAAATGATACGTACGGGATGTGAGGCATCAAGGGTAGCATGAACACGACTAAATCTAGTGCCTCTAGTGTTTGCGACCCAGACGTCGAACCCACTATCTGCCAAGATGAAGCCCAGTGATTGATCTGGTGAATTCAGAAACCACGAAATCCCGTCCTGCCACCATGCACCCCAACCACAATTAAACAAAAGTAATTAGGCATCCATCACCTAACTAGCTAGATATCACTTAGAGCCGTTGATTAAACATCAAAAATATTATTGATCTTTATGTAAATCTTATAATTTACAGTTATACGCTCAAAATTATTTGGACCATGAATCATTATTTTGTCCGTTGCGAAAAAGTGGGACCGTGGATAAAATAATAGTCAGAGAGAACAATGTGTACATAATTCCGTGGTCAGATCTCAAAGACCAGATATCAGAGAAGAGTTCCTGAATTTCCAAGGGTTTTTTCTTTTCTTTGGTCCCACAAGACAAAGCCTGCTCCCTTGACACCTATTCCAACAGTTTCAACTCCAAGTCCCAACTTCAATTTTAAAGTCAAATGGAGTCTGACTGGCATCGAATCCGCTGTTCAAGAATATATTTGACCCACTTCTATGCTTCCTTCATATACACACCCCAATACCTTCCTCTATAGATATTGATAAAAAGAAGAAGACTTTCCTAGCTCTATAAAATTCGAGCATTTTATTATTTTTATTAAGATATATAGGATAATTAATTAATTCAGACTTATCAACTCTGACAAATCTGTAATTTATGATCATTAATGAATGATTTGTTTCCAGTATGTAAGACCAAGACCATTAATTAATTCAGACTTACCAACTCTGATAAGTCTGTAATTTTCACTATTAGCGCTATTCTTATGTGTGGATGAATCATGAGCTCCCATCCGGCATGTATGTCAGACTCTATCAACTCTGATAAGTCTGTGCGTAATTTTTTATCAAAAAAAAAAAATTCACTTAATGTCCAATTAAGGCTGTCACTTTTTTATTCGAAAGACGAGATCCCCTGTCGTTTCTTGGATCCCGCTCCTCAAATTAAATATCAGAAAGTTTGAGACAAAAAACAATAGCAAGCTGGGTACGCACCATGCGTACCATAGAAGAAGCACCAATTCAGTTCTTAATATATATAGTTTCATACATAAGACCAGCCTGGTCATGACAAATTTAGCTCAATGTAATGAGTGTGCGCAATTTTAGCGGACAGAAAAGTTAATTTCCTGTCTCAGGCTACAAGAATTTGTTTGGATTAAAAATCATTAATTGGGATTAATAGCCTTTAAAAGTTAATTAAGTAAAATTTTATCCTCAGATTTTTGGGTGGAAAAATTTTACTCACTGTTGTGTTTTTAATAAAAGACTCGGGTGCATAGATTACGCATATTTCCATGTAAATTAAGGTCAATTTTATATTGCCTTATCTCCCGTGCTATTTATTTAGTAATGACCATCTGTCATCATTAGCTGTTCTGTAAATGAGAAATTTTTAGTTGTGGATGAATATAGTTTTAGAATTTAGGGTTTAGAGTTTGGTGTTTGGATAAGTGCAATTCCATGTAAGCGGATTTGAAACCTATGAGCATTGTACAGTTTTTGTGAAGAAATTTGTCATCGCAAATGTAAGGTACGACAGCTAGACTTAACAGAGAGAGAGAGAGAGAGAGAGAGAGAGAGAGAGAGAGAGAGAGAGAGAGAGTCAATGTAACGTCGCAGTAGGACAGCTAAAGTTTATACGGGCATACGTACCACTAGTAAACCATGCTGCAGTAAGACTGGTGGCTTGTTCGTCCCACCACCTCCGTCACGACCCTCTGAGATTCTTTGTAGGCTAAGAACATAACCGTCATCAGTTCTCACCTGAAAAAAAAAAAATTTAACATCACCATAATAAGCACACATTAGTACCAATTCAAGATTAACTACATTATTAAGTGTGGTCAAGATAATTAACAGTAGTGTACTGGCGAGGTTCGAGGTCGATCTTACATTGAATTCCTGGCATTTGTAACCGTGTATAGACACAGCAGACTCGCACAACCCGACCGGCAATGGAGCGCGCCTTCTGAAAGATCTTCTGGCTAGAGAGATGGAACCTCTGCTTGAACCATAAGCTCGATCAGACTCAACCACAAGGACTAGGAAGCAAAGGAAAATCGCCTGCACAGCCAAGTTATGGAGGAGAGCCATTTTTAGTTTGTGGGTGTGTGAAACCTGAGAAAGGGACTCTCTCTTTTTATAGTGAATAAAACAGGAAAAAGCCAAAGACACCAGCAAAGATTAGAAAAAACAGAAAAGCAGAGTTAAGTGGGAAAAGGGGTTAAGGTTTTCTACGGATGACAGAATTAGAGTTTCTGGGCCTTTATGTCTGGTCTGGGTCTGGCTTAAAAGCGAAGAGGGCAATTGCACGTTGTCCCAGTGGGGTGGGAGAAGAGGAGGTGGATCCCACCACTACCATTCTCTTCTAATTCTTATCGCCAACTTTTAAAACTAACCATTTCTAGTTTATTCTTTTCTTTTTTCCCTTTTTTGGTTAGATTTCTTTAACAGGAACTAAAACTGATTGCCGTTGCAATAAGATGAAAGATGGGGGGATTGGATTTCTTCTAACATTCCAAGAACGAACTCTTGGCCCCACAATTGTGACATATGTTCATTTCCTTACAAGATGGGCCCATCCTGGAACCGTTAGCATGGGGTCTGAATGGGGACAGCAGTACGTTCTGGTGGAGAAAAGAAAAGAAATCCCAATGGATATTGTGTTCTGGTGGACCCTACACTTTTGAAAATCCGCTTGATTGGAAATTTCTAATCGTTGGATCTTGACCTTTTTTTGATTCACGAACTTAAAACCCACAACGGAAAATGCTCAAATCCAACGATTACTTGGCGTACGGACTTGGGTTCATGATGCAAGCCCATGGAACCAACACCAACTGCTTCTCAAAACTGAAAAATATATATATAAGAAAAAGGAAAGAGAAAGATAAAAGCAGATCCTAACCATCCGATCTATGAACTAAATTTTGATTGATGAATTTGTCCGAGCATGAGCATTTGATGGATACAATCTCAGCCGTTGATTTCTAAAGATTTTATGGGGGAAGTATAGTTACAGCTTTGTAGGTTTAATAGATTGTGAACTTAGGCTCTCATATTTCAAAAATGCTTTGGAGACCGACCTATCATCTGTCCAGCTCTAACATCTATCATCCAATGTGAATTTGAGAAATCCTTAAGTAAACAGACTCTTAAAAATCTACACAGATGGCAAGTGTAAAGCCAATTATTATAAGGCCGGTCAGCAGTACTGCTTAGATTTACCCCACATTTACTTTTTGAGTGCACTAATAAAAAAGATGAACCCATTATTGTTGGGAAAAACTTGCATGCTCTAAGGTTATAGTAAGGAAAATTGATTTACGCGTACAGCTCAGCTCACAAAAGGAAGTGGGGGAGAATCGGCATCATTTCCTTCTTTATCTAAAAGAGTTTGTCCCAAAGTGGGAGAGTGGAAAGACACTTTTAATTGCTAAATGACCTTCGTTTTTGGATTAAATGATGCTATACTTACAGCAGCATGTTCTACAGCATAATGTGGTAATGCTACAGCTCCAAAACCTTATGCCCCCGCTTTATATTATGATTCAGCATTTTTACTTTGTAAAAATTTTTGAAACTTGATACATTTTTTTTTAATTAGCCGCTCTTTTAATTCATCTCAACACTCTAGTTACTTAATAGTTACAAAAGGCGTCAAATTGTATAAAACTACAATGGACGGTCCATTTTTAACGGTTGCATGGGACGGTAAGCTGACTATTAACAAAATCAATCTTAGGGAGGGGGCGGGACCGATAGCTGATGTTACAGTTACATAACCTACAACAGATGTTTTAGAAAGCAAATGTGAGGCTCAAAATCTCATTGAGGCGATACAGAGATGAGAGATATATTTTTGGGCAATAATGTTTCTTGTTTTACGGATTAATCCAATTTTGACCGGAATGAATAATGTGTTATATATCGATCACATAACGTGGTAGCTAATGTATATATGTCATGCCAGTTTCTAATGTGTATATGCCATGATGAGGTCATCTTCATAAACTAAATTTTTTCTCATCAATGCCTACTTTGTATTTGAAGCATTGGGTGCATTGCTGCATCCTAGATCCCCCTCACAAGGCCGCTAAGGGGGACGCCTCCCGCAAGGAGGTGAATATTCCGAAATTGCTGCCTTCCTCCCCCCTCAATATCTCAAGTATATCGGTGGCAGGTCCTTAGACTGTGAGGCGTCCTCTGCACCATCGATTCCCTACAACATGTTGCCATTGTTATCCTTTGGCTAGGCTAGAGCTTGCCAATGTTGTGATTAACTAGCCCAGCTTCTAACAACGATACTGGCTTTGCTCTCATGGCCTTCTTCACCTTGTCAATGCTCCAGCCCCGCGCGTCTGCATTGATGATGATGATAGATCCCTCCACATTTAACAGGATGTGTAGCTTTAATGTAAGTGAAGGAGGTGGTTTCGAAACCATCTCCATGGAATATATGAAACCTTGCGGGTGATGCAGTAGTAGAAGCATGAACAAACCTGCAACCTGAGAAAACACGTATGCACACGACATTTAACTTTTCTTATATTGTTGCACTTGCCTGTAGTAGTATATCACATGCATCTTTCTCTGTTACACCTTTTAAGTTTCTTTACAGAAATACGTATTCGTCGCCTTACAGATAAAATTTCACCTTATAAAAACTTGAATATAGTTATCCGCTGCGGTCAGGGCTCAGCCTCTTCTTCCTTTCGTTAAAGCTGCGACTAGTAACCAAACTTGGCAGACAACACTGAGCAGATTTGGCCGATTTCTCTTTCTCGGGTTTGGAATGTCTACTAGGACTTCTCTCAGTACTGCATAAAAAATATAGTCCGGACACATATGGGGCTCTCTTTGTAGTTTTGGGAGGGAGATCAAGGTTGGCCTGCCTAACCTCTACCTTTGCATTGCCCGTGTTTTGTTTGTCGGATTCGGAGACATCATCACCCACAAAACTCTCTTGGAGGAGATCAGACAGTCTCTTTTTCTTGTCAGTTGGGGAGGATTCAGCTGTGGATTCCGGTGTTCCACACATAAAAAGAGATTGATGAAGCTGACGGGTTCCTGTGGAGTTGCTCTGAGGGTTCGAAGCACTGTTGCGGGATGGCGTAAAATCTGCATAGAGACATGTTTAAACTTTAAACAATAACAACAACGAAAGGTAAATACAATAGAAAAAAAGAGCTCAAACGTTGATGCAAGGTGATCTTACCTCCATTGACACTGAGGAAATCATCATCACAATCTGATTCTAACCAAGCTTGAGAATCAAAGAAGGTCTCCTCTTTACTACCTGTAAAAGACAAAAGACATACTTCAAATGAAGCACCAAACTGGTTTTAAGAGTAATTCAAAGTAAAAATAGTATAGTACAGGGACTATAACCAGTTCTAGGAGATGGTCAACTTCAGGAAAGGATCCGAACATGCTTTCTGGAAAGAAGAGCTAATACCCATCTTTTTTCTTAACGACATGACAAAATACACACATTTTGTATTTTCCCAATCTCGGATAAACAATCCAATTCTTCAATTTTCTTGGGAGGATTACTTTTCGAATTTATCCTATTTACCTATAGATATTTAAAGACTTAGTCATACACACTTTCTTTGGTATACCAAATCATAGTAAACCATTTCACATAACCTACATGTCACTCTAGAGTTGGCCTCTTCATCTTCCAGCTCTGCGGGTGTGATCCATTAATTTCTTAGCTTTGAGGTTAGGTTTTAGGCAATAATACATGTACCCAATTACTGTTATCCAGTCCTATGGCTGCTTTGCAACATTGAACAACAGACAACCTCATGTTGGGGAGAATCGATTGTCCCCAAAAAGAAAAGAAGACCAAATTTTCCAAAAACTCGGATCCATCAGCAAATCAGACTGCATTTCCTGATTCCTGAGTTAATCTGGTAAAATATGGGATTTCACCTTGCTTCTATGGACAAAGGTTCCCTTCTATTAACTTGGAGGTTGAGTTACATGCCTACATGTCAGTGAGTTACACACCCCAATATCAAGATTAGTGATCGAGGACGATATGGAGTTATGAATTATTCATTCTTTTCTAAGGAAATAATAAATGACAAGTCTCAAACAAATAGAATCTTAACAAAATTAACCATTTTAATTTGCCAAATCTCACCATAACTGAAGAGTGATCTAGCATGTAGCCTTCACTCTTTCACAATTAAGAAGAGACTGTACAATTGTGCTATAGCCTATAGAATTATATGCAAAAGTGAGAGAAAAACAATTAAGCAGACAAACAAATTCAAGCAGACAAACGAATTCGAATCCGAAGATTTCTAAGAAACTCCTTATCTAAAATCATTCAGAAAATGAAAACCTATTACCTGGAAACTTTGGCTATTGGATCCACCAAAGGCCCAGGTCGATCTGCTTCTTAAAGTATTAGAAACTAATTAGTCACACAGCAGTAACAATCAAAGTGGGGGGATTTGCATAACTTTAAAAAAAAAAAATGTAAGACATACTTTGAAGCACCAAATATTCAATTGTTAAAAAAATCGGCAAAATTGTGAGAAATAAGGAATAATAGAGAAAATTGGCATTGACCACTCTGAAATCTTCAATCAAATTATGCAAATAATTCCACCCATGTAACCAAAAAGATAGATTCACAATTTTTGCAGAAAAAATTTAAACAGCCAAACAAACAATTTGCAATTTTCACCCAAAAAAGGGGGAAAGATTTACAAGAAAAAAGAGATATTTTAGAGATTTTTTGCATTGACCCTTTGATATCTAGAATCAAGTTATCAAAATAATTGCACCCATATAACCAAAACCATAGATTCAAACATTTGCAGAAAAAAATAGAAAAATGAACAATGCATCTAAATAGGGAAATTAAGATCATACCCAAGTTCTGAAAACTCGACAAGCGAGGAGGTAGTGAAGACTGAGACTTGAAATTCATGTCGACTACAGGGCGCTCTTCATTTACAAGTTGTTTCCTGGTGGATGATGAACTAAAGAGCTGCTTGGCCTTAGAACCATTTGGTAATTGGAATTTCATGACTGAATCTGGGTTTTTATGGACTGAAACACTAGAACCCATTAAAAGAAGAATACCCTTTTCCAAAACAGAGATTTAAAGCCTCTGTCTGTTCTGAAAAATGTTACAGAGATTGAGAAACAGAGAGAGAGAGTAAAGAAGAAGTGGGAGGAAGAACAGAGGAGGTTAATTTTGTCTTTGTGAACGGTAGTTATGTATGATTGAATTAAAACATTTGAGAAAGGCCAAAAAGAAAAAGGAAGAGAGAGAGAATGGGCCTTGAAAGCCAAGTTATGGGAGTGGGATCCAAGATGAAGTGTCTGTCTGACTCAAAACACAGTAGAGGAAAGAAGAAAAGCGTTAAAGCGGCCTTTCTGGGAGGACTCCATAAATATCATCATATGCTGTAAAAATTGGCAGAGTAGAGTTTCAATCATGGTTGGCCCGATCGGCCGATCCTATGTGGATTCGGATTGAACCATTGTCTGGCCCAGTGTTTTAAAAATCGGACCGGACCGGCCGGTTCAACCGGTGAACCGGTGACCCAGTCAAATTTTCGGTTCGGGTCAACATTGACTCAGTAATTTTTTCAAAAATCGTCTTTTTAAATGTGAACGGCCAGTTGAACCAGTAAACCAGGTGACCCAGTCGATTTTTAAACCTGTTTTTTTAAAGTTAAAGTGTTATAATTTTTTACATTTTACAAAAATGAGCTTGCAAGGTTTTGAACCTAGGATCCTAAAGTGACAAACCTCCTACCATTTCAACTACCATTAGATTGTTGTCATTATGATAGTATAATTACTATACAACTAATTTTTATTTAAGAGTTTTAGCATTTCCCAAGAGACACTTAACCCACTGGTCAACCCACTGGTTGAACCAGATTGACCCAACCCACTAGCTTTTCTGGTTCGATTACCGGTCCGGTTTTTAAAATATTGGTCTGGCCACATCCTAAACCAATTTGTTATAGGATCAATTCGAGGATCGGTGGGATTGGCGTGTCGGCTCGGCCAATCCATAAATGAAGTTAAAGAAAAGTTGGACGGTGGACTCGACTAGGGTAGGCCTGACTCGTTCAAAATGACCCCACACGATCTGATCTTTTGGATTTTTTATTTATTTTGTTTAAATTTTTTTGAGCTCGCGTTGGGATTGGGTAGGGTCAGCCAATCCGACTAGATTGACTCGGGACCGGTCATTGCTGATCCAGCTATCGCCCGATTCAACGAACCTGACTCCAATATCCCACCCCCCCCATACAATCTTGACCGTCCATTCACTCCAACGGATATTTTTTACCGTATTTTATAAAAAAAAATTACTGTTATATCCTTTTAACCAGTTTTTAAATAATTTCTCAAACTTTTTTAAAAACCTATCACTGTGTAACTCGGTCTTGTAGGCTAAATAAGAGAAAGCTAAAACACCTTTTTAGCTTATATGACTGTGGATGCTCT
>MVGT01002051.1:22974-98565 GCA_002174775.1 Macleaya cordata | reverse complement strand
AAAAAAAAAAAAAAAAAAAAAAAAAAAAGAAGAAGAAGAAAGAAAGAAAAGAAAACAGTAAAACGCGGGAAACGATCTTAAGATTCTCAAGCAATCAGGAAAAAAAGTTGAATGCCAAACAGGAAAAACTCAAATAACGGGAAATCAGAATCCGTCATTCGGCGACTCCGCTTTCTGCAACAGAACCCGTACTTCTTCTTATTCTTCTTCGCTCTCTTTCTCCACCATTTCAAAACTTTATTCTTCCTATACTTCTTGAGAAGAAAACCCATATAGTAATCTTCTTCTCAATTTATTAATTAGTCTAGCTGCTCCTTGATCTCCACTAGTTCTGTCCCAAAAACTTCTTCTTCTCAAGCAGACGTACCCTTTAATTAATTAATTAAGTTCTTCTCCGCCCCGCCTCTTGGATCTTAATTTTGAACTTAATTAATTATATAGTACGTTGTTAGGATTAATGGAAGCTAGCGAGCGGCGCCGTCGTCCATTGGTGAATTGGGAGGTGGCGCGTGGCCGGGTTCAATTCCAATCCCTAGCTAGCGGTGGTACCCATATCCCGGCCGCTAATTTAATTCCATTGGCCAGCTGATCACTATAGTACTGTCGCGTTACTCGCCGGTAACAACCATATCTATATTTACAAAGTTTGCCACTAGTTAATGGGGGAGTGGGTGGGCGGGCTCCTTAATCGATCAATTTATTCTCTTTCATTTCTTAGGAGGATTTAAGGTTAGTATATATATATAGCCAGCTAGCTAGCTAAGGTAGGTGCGTAGGTATTATTGATCCTCGTCTTAATTTGATCAGATCGATTGTGACATTATATATATATATATATACTACGTACGCACTGGATAAACATGGAGACGTTTCAGGCGCGCCCTGGCCGTCTTATATATATATATATATTGGCATTTTAAAATGAAAATGCACTGGATATTCTCGATCATCAATTTCCCGTCAGGGGCATGTAATAAGCTATTAATTATAGATTGAGTCAACCTCGGATAGTGACCAGTTAACGCGCTCTCGATCGGCTAAAATATTATTCTTATTCTCTAATTTTCTTGTTTTCAACGAATGGCTAATTGGCCATTGCCTATTGGTTATTAATTGTATGTATATCGATTTACCTCCCAAGAAGGAAATTAATTAAGAAGCAATTAAGCGCTGCTAGCTGGCTTCTTAATTTCTTATCGGTGAAAAAAAAAAAAAAAAAAAAGGAAATGATATGCCTAGCTGCGATGTTAATAAGCACTGGAGCGTAACTGCTGGATGAGTTCATAGAAATCTAGATGAGAGCTATTTTGTGCAATCACTGTGCACGTTATCTTCATTTTTATTAGTTTAGTGTTTGAAATAAGTGTGTTAACATCATAAAATACTTAACTAATGAAAGAAGAGTGAATGTGCACCCGTCGTTAAATGAGGGTGCACAAAATAGCACTCAATCGAGAAGAAGAAAAATGTATACTAATCAAGAACATCTCATGGTCATCAAATAATATGGTGACATTTTGGTGTTGGCAGGGAGAGCAAGATAGTTAGTTATGTTGGAGATATGGGGCTCCACTTGGTCAACACATATCCAATAACCCAAGAACTTAAGAAAGAGGCCTAATAACCCAAATGGGTATCGTTGGGAGTTGGGACCCATTTGGTATGTTTCAAATTTCAATACATGTTTGCGCAGCAGCGCATGTGCTAAGTAAGAACCATGAAAGCCGATTAGAGAGCCCCGTTGGGTCATTTGGGCTTTCCTAAGGAAGTCTTGTCGGAATTAGTTTTCAAAATCTGTGTCCACCAAAAATGAACTCCACCTTTCCACCATACTAATACCATTATCTTCCCCACCACCAACCCCACTCCACAGCCGGCACCGCCTCCACCTCCACCTCTACCTCCAGAATCACCATAACAGAGTGAAAAGAGAGAGAGAGAAAGGGGCGAAAAAGAGAGGAGATCTGAAAAAATTTCAGATCAGTAAGAAAAAACAAAAAATTTGACCTTTATTGGTCAATTAAAAACACAAATTCGGAGAAATTCGACCACTGTTTTCGACCAAAGATCGTCAAAATTATGGACAAATTCGACCATCAATGGTTGAATTTCTTCGTCATCCTCGACCAACAGTGGTCGATTTTTTCTTTCGGATCTCTCTCTCTATCTCTCTCACTCTCTCTAATGGTGATGTTGGAGGTGGATCCAGTGATGGCGATGGAGTGGGGGTGCTGTTGGTAACAATGGGGAAGATGATAGTATTGGTATGGTGGTATAATGAGGTGTATTTTTGGATATGGGGCTCCACTTGGTCAACACATATCCAATAACCCAAGAACTTAAGAAAGAGGCCCAATAACCCAAATGGGTATCGTTTGGAGTTGGGACCCATTTGGTATGTTTCAAATTTCAATACATGTTTGCGCTGTAGCGCATGTGCTAAGTAAGAACCATGAAAGCCGATTAGAGAGCCCCGTTGGGTCATTTGGGCTTTCCTAAGGAAGTCTTGTCAGAATTAGTTTTCAAAATCTGTGTCCTCCACCAAAAATGAACTCCACCTTTCGCCCATACTAATACCATTATCTTCCCCACCACCACCACCCACTCCACAGCCACCACCACCTCCACCTCCAGCATCACCATAACAGAGTGAAAAGAGAGAGAGAAATAGAGAGAAAGGGGTGAAAAAGAGAGGAGATTTGAAAACATTTCAGATCTATAAGAAAAAACAAAAAAATTGACCTTTATTAGAAAGACAAAGTTGGAGAAATTCGACCATTGGTGGTCGAATTCGTTCGAAATTTTCGACAATCCTTATTCGAAATCATGTTCTCGACCAAAGATCGTCAAAATTATGGACAAATTCGACCATTATGGTTGAATTTCTTTGTCGTCCTCGACCAACAGTGGTCGATTTTTTCTTTCGGATCTCTCTCTCTATCTCTCTCTCTAATGGTGATGTTGGAGGTGGAGGCTGTAATGGCGATGGAGTGGGGGTGTTGTTGTTGACGATGGGGAAGATGATAGTATTGGTATGGTGGTACAATGAGGTGTATTTTTGGTGGAGGTAGAGGCGGTGGCTGAAGTGTTGTTGGTGGTGGCAATGAGGTGGGGGTGGTGGCGGTGGCGGTGATGGTGGTAGGTGTGGGGGTGGGGTGTAGTTTTAGTGGGGTTCATAACTCATAAATAGGTAGGGGTGTATTTTTGGTGGTACATGCATGTAATTATACGAAGAACTCCCCCTTTATCCAAAATTAACTAATGAGCTTTGGACTTAAAAGCTCATTTTTTAGCTTCCCCTTTAACCAAAACAACTTCCCTAATATCAGTCCCTTTCGAATTTTATTACTACTAGTAACTCCACGCACCAAAGTAAGGTGAAACTCCTACACCAATTTTAGGCAGGTCATATTAAATTTGTAGCATTATACTCAAAACTAATTTACAAAAAGGTAAAGAAGACCGTAATCTTATATATTAGATTGTAAGATTTTCAACTTAGCACAACAAAGTGCAAGGAAGACTCTTAATTTAAACTCATTCATATACGTAAGCGTCACCAGGTTTGAATAATGTAACAATTTTTTGAGCTTCATTCCTTCAACGGCAAACCGTTGTTGCTTAAGTTGTCGTATAAATTGTTTGTTTTGTTACATGCGCTCATCATATAGTTTCTTGTTTATTTTAGCGTGTATATATATATATATATATTTCCTTATCCTGAACGGTTAAGGATTATCTAATTTTTGTTGACTTTTGACAAAAAGAAAATATCCACCTACTTGGACTTCAAGTCATATAGAGGAAAAAAAAACCCGTAAATGACACTTTATTATTTCTTATTATGATGTACGAAATGACTTGAAAGGAATAATGAAATTAAAATTTGAAATATTTTCTTTCAACCCCATTTTTTGTTTTAAAATGCTTGCAGGGTCAACGTAGAAATAATCTAGGAGATAATTTTTTTTTTCTATAAATGATCTCATTATCACATAGATTGTCATTACAAGAGATTATATTGTTCTAGAACTTTGCCCTAGGTAATTAAAAGTTTTTTGAATTTTAAGCTTTTTAAACAGCATAGAGGTGCAGTAAAATTTATCAATAAAATAATTTTTTTTAGGAAAAAGTGAGATAATAATATTAAGAAAGAAAGCAAAATAGCACAGGTGTGTTATTGATTCGCATTAAAATATCAAGAAGAAGATAAATAAATGGGTATATTTTAGCTAGATTCTGGAATTTAATTTAAATTTTCTTTTTTCTTTCCTAGGTTATGACGACGACGACATTCTACTGTTAGGAGACGGATTATAGTTCAACTTAATACTTATTAATGAAGCTTAATTTAGCAGCTAACTAAGCTAATAAGCATCATATTTATCGGAATGCTGACTTAAAAGACAAATTTAAGGATAAATTAATTAATCTAATCACTTCTAAATATTTATCTATTTTTTACATCTCAATTAATTGATTTATTTAATTATTTTAATTTGTACTACTACCTACCATTCCCTGTACTCCTGGCCAGATCTCTCTCAAAAACTATAATTAAGGGTCAGTTTGGGTCTCAATTTTCTAGGTTAATTGTTATCTGATAGAATTAATTGATCGTGGCAGAGTACTACTGCAAATTAAGGAATAATATGGAAGAGAATGATCAGCTGAAGAGAACCAGGAGTTTTAAATATGAAGATTATGATAAGAGAAGGGTATTCCTCATGAGTTACCCACTTCACTTAGATCATCATCTTGATATTGATCAAGGTCATCATCAAGGTGATCATCATGAAAGTAAAGGTAAAGTTGGTTATGATCATGATCAAGAGGAGGAGATGAATTCGAAGAAGAGGAGATCATCAGTCTTCAAAAACAAAGAAAGTAGTACTAGTGGTACTGATCATGAAGGGATCGTGAAAAAGAAGAAGAATAGAACGATGAAGAAGATAATAATTTCTATTTTTCAGTGGGGAAGAGGGAAGGCGATTCTCATTTTAAGGAAGTTCAAGGACAAGCTCGCCTTCTACCTTATAGTTGCTAGTTCACATGGCTTCATCAAGCCGCCTCATCCTCCAACTGCCTTAATTTCAGTTTAACTAAACATATATAGCCAGGCATATATGTCGACCCGCCTTCTTCCTCTTAATTTGCTTGTATTAGTACTCTTATATTGTTTCTGGCTTAATTAATGTTGGAGGACATGCACAATCTAATTAAGAATACTGTTGGAGTACTCTGGCCCTACATGGTGGTAGTTATGCGTGGCACCTTAATTTACTTTGCCAATTAGTAGCAATGTTCTTTGCGTTATTAATGACGTCTCTCGCTAAGTTCTTAATTTGGTGGTGGTGTTCTCTGCTTGTTATTAATACACTTTTGCTGCGCCTTAAGCCTAGTTCATGTAATTAGGTAATAGCCTGTTATAAATAAATTTAAAAAAAAAAAAACAAAAACGAAAAGAAAAAAGGAAAAAGGAAAAATGATGAAGATTAATTAATTGTATAAGTGTTGGGAATATATATAAAGTCAAGAGGGTTTGGGGAAGGTTACTCATTTTGAGAAATGCTAGGGAATTCATTAGGGGACATAGTGAAGACATTTTAGCTTAATTGTCACCTCTAAAGGGCTTACATAAAGAGGATCTAAAAGCTGATTATTGGAGAGTGTTCTAAGGTTACTGACTACTTCATGAATTGGAAGTAATGTATAGGTCGATCGCCAAATGCAAGCTAATTGCTAGATCAGCCCATCGCCTAATTTGTGTGTAATTCCAACCACACACATCACCGTATAGCTTTGGCAGTACGTTCATTGATGTTCTTTTGATTTTGCACGAACTTTTTTTTTTAATTAAAGTATCATGTAGGGTAATTGATTGCCACATGTAAGTGCGTATGCCCGATCGAATTGATACAAGATTTTAGAGTTTGGACCCTTGTTAGCAATCACCTGAATTATTCGTGTTTAATATTTGTACTTTTTCGTATTTTCAGATAACATTTAATATTTCCGGCCAAACGGGTGAAAAATACTCTATTTAACGACTATCGAATTTTCAATACAAAAAAATAAAAATAAAAAATAAAAAACCATAACTAATTACTTAAGGATCCTTCTTTATTTTCTCTCTTTGTCTATAAGAACTCCAATTCTTTCAATTTTTCTCTTTATCGACACACTCGGAACTCCATGAGGCATCTAGAAGACTTGGCATATTGCCGAATTTTTACTGTCGAATTTTTACATGTGAAAAGTATTAAATACGAATTAACTCTAAATCGAATATTTTCCGTACGACGAATGATTGACCGAATGTTTAACTGTATTATAATTCTTATGAACTGAATAATACTTGTACTTGTGTCGTTCCGAATTTTAACCGTATGCCGAATTGCTAATAAGGGTTTGGACTAATAACTGAATATCTTGGGGCTGTCTGAGAATATAAGAGATTAAGCAAAGATGTTGGACTTAAAAAAAAAAAAAAAGGTTGGACTTAAAATTAATTACGATATCATAAAATCACGTTGTATATATTATGTCAGATTATTAGAAGGGTCGAGGAGATCTGATCTAATTAGCTGGGAGCCTGCTGGGACCAGTATCTAGCTCCAGGAGATGCATGCATGCATGTGCGCGCATAACTTTAATGCATGCATACTTACAGCTAGCCTAGATCTATTACGTAACGTACTGAAGATGCTTGCATGCCTCAGCCAGCTCCTAGTAAATCTTCATTATTAAAAAGTCCTCTAGAACATGACTTTTGCTAGAATATATATATATATAATATTGCACTGTCTTAGTGTGCAACTATTGCACCACTTATTTTTTTGGGACAGTGGTGCGCACATGAAAATGATCTAATAACTAATTTTCGGTGATACTATGTAAATCATTATATTCGAGAATTAGTAAATTCTAAAACTTTTAACCTCATGAAATATTCATTTAATAAAAACGGTCAAGAAAGATATTTGAAATTTACTCAATTTTTATGAGATGATTTGAAGGTGTTAAAAATTTTAAAATGGATTAATTTTCGGATATAATGTTATACACAGTGAAGAGATATCCTCACCAAAAATTAACCTTTAATATTAAAAAAATATTCTCACAAAAATCAACCATTTGAAACATATCGTTCACAGGCATAACAATGCAATATTGGTGTTCTAAATGCAGGTGAAATATCCCTCGATCGTCAGTGTTTGGTATACCTTTTGTAAAGTACGTCCAGCTTCCATTGAGTGTCTGAAATTTTGAATGGAACGTTCCTCAAATGCCCAATGACTAGAAATTAACAACGCGAAGATTTTGGTGTGAATTGTGCAATAAGACGATCAACGAGTGGGCCCAATGTTCATTGGTCAATGTGCCTCGAAGACTGTGTCAAATGTACCAAGCATCAGACGGTTGGTATTATCTAGGTAGTCAACACTGAATATCCCTTGGCATGTGAAAAAAGGATTCTGGAGAATTTTCCTTTGTGAGAAGATTGTCCTTCCAACACTGATGAGTTACAATTCGATTTTGTTGATCCTTCCAACACTGAGTTCCAATTCGATTTTGTTGACCCACATTAATGTGGGTTAAGAAAAACCCATCGTGCGATTGGCACAGACTTAAGATGGTGGAATTAATAATGATTATTTAAGTCCCTACTCAAATTTCTCTAAGAAAAAAATGTTTGTTATTTGGACGCCTAATGAAAAAAAAATAAAATAATATGTCGTGTCGTGTTCATGACCGAGTCACTTTAATACAGTGCTTCATAAGTCCCCACCAGTCGCATAGTTTAGTATTACGACCCATGTTAAAAGTGGGTCAACAAAATTGCACACTTCCATCCACGTACACCAAAAATTAAACCAAATGAAAGAAAGAAAGAAAGAAAGAGTGAAACAAGCGAACATGCTGCATCACTGGACAGGGGTCATAATAATGAGTGAGTTTGTTAATGTTGATATCGATCTGTACTTAATATTGGTAACCCACATGCACCCATATATCCAAATGGTGCGATGAATAAGTTTAATTAAGTAATTAGCAAACCCTAAACCTAATAATTTAATTAAGTAGACAAGATCACACCATAAATCTATTGTAGATATGTTTATTATCTACGGCGAGTTTACGTTAATTAGGATTTTTAAGGTTTTGGGTCTAACAAAGAAAAGATTACACGAACGATAAACTCGAGATTCATCCTCTTCCATCATCAAGAATATTCAAAATTCAGTTTATATAGGGAATGGCGATGAAATTAATGAATCATACTAATAGTTAATTAATCTTGTCTTTAATTCAGGATGAGCTAGGGTAATTAGGTTTAAGATTTTGTTAACTTTGGGGCACATTTTAAGGTTAAAAGATTATTGTTTTGTTATTTTCACTATTTAGATCATATCTAAAAATAATTAGTTCAATCTGATATATTTAGCAGCACAAAAACTTAATTTAGAATTTAATATTATGAATGAAAGACTGACATTAAAAATAATTTTTTATAAGATTATAAATTTTTGATTGAATTGATTTTTTGTAGGCATCATATAAGTGATAGTAATATTATATCCACAAAGAATCAATTGATTTAAAAACACTTTGAGAAAAAAAAAACTAACATTATCGTGTACCCTAATTAACATGACCATAAGTTTAAGTTCGTTCCCAAATGCTAATATTGATCCTTTACGGACAAATAAATCTCATTTTATTAATGTGTTTCGGTTTCACAACATCAACAAGGAGAAATCGAAATTGAAAAACCCCAGTCGGTGGTGGTTATGATTATTTTTGTTTTTGTAAAATATAAGAGAAGTGGTTGTCACGTGCTGTCACGTGCACGTGATCTAGGTAAGAAATGTCTGGACTTTTTTTTTTTTATTTCTTATTATGGATACTTGGGATCCTCTGATCATTCGGATATGTAAAAAATTCCTTTGGTTGTTTCGACGAAGAAGCATATCTCAGTTGTTTACGCGCGCGGCCTTATCCGGAGCATTCCTGTCATTCACTCATTCCTCTTCTCAGAACTCCAACTAAAATGATGATCGATATTGGCAACTTCTTTTCTTCTTTTCTTCTTTATTTATTTATTTATTTATTATTATTATTTTTTTTTTGTTTTTTTTTGTTTTTGCTAACAGCATTACTATTAGGACCCATACTTACATCTGTGTAGCAAGAAAGATTATGCGTCCGACTTCAAAATCATTTTCCTTTCGCTAAATGGGGTATCCGATTCTTCTTAGAGTACTCGTATAGTCCTCAAGTTTAATGTGCACTTCTAATTTACACTATCGGATAAATTGGTTAGCTTGAATTAGATGATCTAAAAGTGAAGTAAAAAATGTTAGAATGCAATATATATATTCTAATATACTATAGGAGAAGTATTGGGTTAACAAAACCCTTTCTCTTACGCGTAGGTTAAAAAAACCTACATTATAAACATATGACCCAATTTATTATCTATTATTGAATTAACAAAACCCTACCTCTTAAGTGTGGGTTAAAAAAATCTACATTATAAACATATGGCACAATCTAAAACAACTAAAATTTTTAATTATCTAATAAAAATTTTTAATTTTTTTTTTTAAAAAAAAGAAGCCCCCGTCCCTTGCACGGGATATGGGGGCTAGTATATATATATGGGTCAGGTTATATAGTCCCTCCTTATATAACCCCTCACTTGTGGGGCCCACATTTAATTCATATGGGAGCTGATTTTTGAAGAGGATGTTCTCCTCACTATGTGCTTCATCATATTCAAAAATCAGCTCGTTCTAAACCTTCTAACCCCTTGAAATTAGCCCTTAAAAAATTTGTAAATTTTAAACTTTTTTTTGACCGTTGATTTAAAATGAGTATATTTGAGGTTGCAAATTTTAGATCAGGCTGATTTCAGGTAACTATGTTCTTCTCACCGTGTAGATCATTTTCTCTAAAAATCAACCCCTGAATATATTTCATGTAGGCCCCACAAGCGATGAGTTATATAAGAGGGCCATCCAAGGGGGCTATATATAACCTGACTATATATATTAAGCTGACTCAGCAAATGGTGGGACATTTGATTTTCTTTTAAGTACTCGAGACATATATATGTGGGTATAGGGAGGGGAAATATTATTCTACCACCAGCTATCGTGCCCTTATTGCACGCTCATTTTATTCGGGATACTATGGAGATGATTTAAAGGTTGATTTCTGTTAATGTTGATTTTTTCCTCAAATGAATTATCATATATGAAAATCATTCAATTCTAAAATTTTTAATTTTTTCAAATCAGTCTTTAAACTGTAGACAATTTTTTTTAATCATAAATTTTGAAAAGACTTTCAATGGTTGTAAAAAACTTAAAATAAACTTATTTTTTAATGTGACGATCTACACGATAAAAATAATATTTCTACAAACTTTAAATCACTTTTACGTGGGACCCACAAAAAGTGGAGCAATAGATGAGGTCGAATATCCCTTTTTGGGTTAGAAGAAGATAACAAAAAGGTTAGTTTGTGCTTTTGAAAGTTGTCAACCTAGGGTATTCATGGCTAATTTGACCTAAAACATGCATAAATACATTTTAGCTTCCCTTTTGTGCTTCATCTTTAGGGTGCATGGCCGTCTCATCATTTCCTTTCCCTTACCACAACAGCCAGATCTTGCTTCTAAAATTCCACATTGCTTATCCCCACGTGTCGATTAACTATTGCAAAATTACACTTACCCAATTAGATACATTCCTTGCAGACTTTATTTAATCCTGTAAAAGATTTTAAAAAAAAAAAACATAAAGAAATTGTATTGTGAATTTTTTTTTGTCTACTCGATTTGTTTTAGACTTTTAGTTGTTGGACCCATCCAGATACAGGGGTGGGTCCCAACTCCCACTCCCTGTAAACTCTAACTGTATACATATCATCCTTGGAGTTATAGCATTTATCACCATGCTACATGAGTGCCACAGTCAGGCTCCAGGTCCAAAACCGATTCAAATTTTGAATTTCCATCCATATTAACTCGGCCAGATTCAATTCAAACTCGGCTGAGCAGGCATTAGCTAACTCTGCCTTTAATTCATTCTAAGTTAGTGTTTATTTTTTGGGCGTCTGATTCATCTTAAAATGATCTTTATTAAAATAGACTCATCTAGATTATATATTGAGTCAGACCTTTATTTTAAATTTACTTCAAATTTTGGTTAGATAGTAAATATTTACTTTAAAGTCTAACTTGACAAAGAGGTAAAACTATTCAAACAATTATGAATAAACAAGTAAAATTCATACAAATCAGATTTAGATGTCTAAAAAAATAAATACCACCTAAATATCTAATATTGGTCTTACTCATTTGTAGCTTGGTCAAAATCAACCTAGCTAAGTTAAACACAGACATGACTCAGTACAACTCATCTTTTTTGTGTCACCTCATTTTGGGGACTAGATTATCAACTAACAAAGTTATCTCAGTTAGACGTTTTAGAATGAGTTGATTTTTAAACATGATAATTTGCAAGATGAAAAAATCATGTTTACCGAAAATCAACGGTTAGATCATCTTTTTTAATTTATAGGGTTGCCCAAGCCCTCTCAAAATAAAAATGCATAGAACATGCATGAATGGACATATATAGAAGTATGTGTATACGAAGATACATATATAGACTACTTGCTAAAAAGTATTGTCTTCTTGGGAAACATTTAATTAAATATTATGAAGTGAAAAAGTGTAGAGGAAAGCTAGCAGGTTTGAAACCCAAGAAGTCTTCCAATCCAAAGTAGTTTGAAAATTAAGAGGAAGGAACTCATGCGCACCAGCAGTTGTACATAGAAGATATGCCTAAATGCATGCCCGTACCCGCCAATGGTATCAAGCCCTAGGTGATTGGATAGAAGGAAACCCAACCCCATCCATGATCCACCCCAACACCTAGCTGTTACCTGTTACTAGTCAGATTCAATTCAGATTTAAATATATAATACAGATCTCTTTGTCACCCCCAAGGATCTTCCCTCTTCACTACTATGCTTTTGTCTCTTCTTAAGTAGAGATTAGTAAATCAATTCCCATTTTTAATTTACACAATTAAACACCCACTTCTCTGTACTCTTGTTACTCATATCCAAAACATTTCATTAGTCCCCTCTGTTCTTCTTTTCTGTTTTTTTTAAGCAGAAAGAACTTAGCCTTTTCTGTTTGATCTTCCAAGTTTTTTTTTTTTTTTTTTTTGTTTCTATGAAGTAGAGATTAGTACTAAAGACTGTGGTGTGGTCATGGCAGCACTGCTGAGTACTAAACTCTGCTTAACAACCTTAGTCTTACTCTTATTGATCAGCTGGGTTTCTGCTGTTGTGCAGCCAAAACCAAAAGTACAAGCACAGAACTTATTAAGCTGTGATTCAAAATCCTTGGAAGCTTCTGGTTACCATTGCAATGCCCCTGGATCACAAGATCATTGTTCTACATTTGCGTTCTTCCGCTCCAATTCCTACTACTCCTCCCTTTTCAATCTCACCTTTTATTTAGGCCTCAATCGAAAGGAATTAGAAGAAGCAAATGGGTTCACTCCTAAAACTGATTTGCTTTCAAAAGATCAACCTTTATTGATCCCAATTGATTGTAGATGCAATGGAGGTTTCTTTCGATCAGATGTCACCAAAACCACCATTAAAGGAGAGAGCTTTTATGGAATTGCTGAATCCTTAGAAGGCTTAACAACCTGTAAAGCCATCCAAGACAATAACAAAGGTCTCTCTCCATGGAATCTCAATGAGAAACTTCGATTACAGGTTCCATTGAGATGTGCCTGCCCATCTCAACTGAAGATCAAACAAGGAACAACAATCTTACTTTCTTATCCTGTAAGTGTTGGTGACACAATTTCTAACATAGCCTCTAAATTCAATACCAGTACAGCAGCTATAATCTCTGCTAATAGCAGATCAGGACCTTTCAAATCAGAAAAACTAGAACCTCTTTCAACTCTTTTGATTCCACTTGCCAAGAAACCGCCAATCATCCCCGGAGTTGGGCTTCTTTTGAAATCCCCACCCAATTTGGGTATTGTACCCAATACTACTAGCATGCCATTAATCAAACCACCAAAGAAGAAGCACAAGAAGAAGAAGAAGAAGATTGGTGTTTATATTGCGGTTTGTGCGATAGGAATTGCAGCATGTATTGGAGTCGCTGCAGCGGTCTTCATAACGCAATCGAAGAAGAAGCAGGCAAAGTTTAGCAAGAGTAATGATGACGCTGAACTTCATCAACTGAGTATAAGAACTAAAAGTGAAATAAAAGCAGTATCAGAATACTCTCATGATCCTTTAGATGGGCAGCTCATAGACACCACACCTCACAAAATGGTGGTGGAGACATACTCAACTGAAAATCTACGAAAAGCCACGGAAGACTTCCATCCAAGTAATCTCATTGAGGGATTCGTCTTTCACGGACGACTCAATGGGAAAAACATGGCCATCAAGCGTACACAACCAGAAACCATCGCGAAAATGGATTTCGGGCTTTTCCATGACGCATATCATCACCATCCCAATATAATTCGGCTTCTTGGGACATGTTTGATTGATGGTCCTGATTCGTTTCTGGTTTTTGAGTACGCCAAAAATGGGTCCTTGAAGGATTGGCTTCATGGTGGATTGGCAATGAAGAGTCAATTCATTGCTTCCTGTTACTGTTTCTTAACATGGAAGCAGAGGCTGAGAATCTGCCTTGATGTAGCCATGGGTTTACGTTACATGCATCACATTATGAACCCGAGCTACGTCCACAGGAACATAAAGAGCAGAAACATCCTTCTAGACGAAGAATTCAATGCGAAGATTGGAAATCTCGGTATGTCGAGATGCGTTCAAGACGATGCAGAGGACTCAAAATCTCTTCTAACTCACCCTGCAACTTGGAGTAGAGGGTACTTAGCACCTGAGTACCTAAAACATGGCGTAATTTCATCTAGCATCGACATTTTCGCTTATGGGGTAGTATTGCTCGAGGTTTTATCAGGCCAAACACCTGCGACAAGGGCCGACGATAAAGGAGAAGGAAGTATTCTGCTCTCAGATAAGATCAAATCCATATTAGAGTCTGATAATGCTAATAGTGAACTTAAAGATTGGATTGATCATGCAATGGGAGATGCTTATTCATTTGACACTGCAGTTACTTTGGCTAAACTTGCAAGAGAATGTGTAGAAGATGAACCAGCTATGAGACCAACAGCGAAAGAAATCGTCGACAAGTTATCGCGATTGGTGGATGAATTACCAGATGGAGATCAAATTTCAAGCAGTGGGAGTTCTTCTAAATCTCAAGTCAAGGTACTTTCAAGTGATCTGTAGGAACTTAGTTTACTCAATTAAGTTTAGGGTTTTTTAAAATTTAAATAAGAATCATTTTACTTGCAATGTTTTATATGTCTCGGATTTAGCTTGGTTTCTAAAACATGGGTTTCTAGGTTTTCTGTGTGTATGTATATATTACATATCTATATGTGATTGTAATCAAGAAACCGCGCGCAAGATTTAGCCAATACGTACCTCTGTTTCACACTTTGCTTGTGAAGCTGTTCTCTTGAGCATTTTGTCGAACAGTTCTCGTATGGTTTGACCAGTCAAAGATTGGTCAGCTAAATAACCTAAGAAGCCAAACAAACAGAGTTTAGGTCTTTGAACTCAGCGGTTATGAAATCGCCATACTAAGTCTGACTTGGATCCTGTAATCCTGGGAGTTCGTTTGAAAATCTATCTCCATTTAATGCCACATGGGAATAATTAACTTGTGGTTTATTTATGTGATCCAAGTCAGTATCAGAAAGATCGTGTTAGGCTGAGTCAGACCGAGTTGAATCTGTAAAAGACTAAGGGCAAATTCAAATTCCCATGTTAAGGGAATGAAGGGTCTCTAGTAGGATTTCTACACCATCAAATTCGGCTCAAAATCCATACACTAAGGAATTTTAAGGGAGCAATTTTATGACCATCGTGCGATTTTTGATAATAAACCATGTATGACCAAGAGAGGATAACCACTGCACTCTACATATGGGTTGGGTTATAACATAAGATTTTAATGAAATTTGGCAGCCCTAAATTTTCATTCCATTATCTAATGCTTTAAAATCTAATTATAAATGATTTTCGGCAACGCCTCTTAAATAAAAGGCTCGGTATATTTTAAACCGTTAGATGATCGAAATCAAATTTCACACTAAATTCCTACAATGATCGATGCCAAAGTCATCATTTCTAATACACATACTTTCATTAAATTAGTAGTACTAGTATCAATGGGGTTATAATAATAATAGATGGATTATTGAAAAGGACTTGTCATATGACGTACAGAAATTATATAATGACTGTGGAAGAAACATTATTAAGCTATGACTTCTGTTTGTGGGTAAAAAGCGTGAATGAATAGAATCAGATTCGTCTAAAAACGTAACTCTGCCTGTGACTTTGAATTGTATCATCTACCACTTCTTTCTTACCCTTACTTTTCTTTGCAATAAAATTCTGCTTTTATTATTAATCAGAAAAATAACTACTAGGAGCTGAATTTAAATACATAAAAAATTAATTGTCTATGTCAGTTAGATAATTATTGATATATTGTATTACTAAACTGATAAGGTTTCAGAGTTCAGACTTTCAAAGCTAAGGTACGTATTGAAAGTCTAGAGAGAGAGAATTAGGGCTAACTCATAATTGATAATACTCACAACAATAAAGATTTTTGGACCAACCAAGATACAAAATTTGTGTCGGACACTTATGTAGCAGGGTGGAATCTACCACCTTTTCTTTTTCAAAAATATTTTAAAGGGGTTTCTAACTTATGTGTGGCATAAGCGTCAAGCTCAAATTTTGTAACTTGGTCGGTCCAAAAAGCACTACTCTACTTCTACTTACAAACACAAACTCATCTTCTTAGAAGATCTCTCTTTCTTTCATAATGTACAAAGGGCATGTGAGTGCAGACTAAGATTAGTGGAGCGTATGAGAGAGAGAGAATTAGGGCTAACTCATAATTGATAATACTCACAACAATAAAGATTTTTAGACCAACCAAGGGATAAAATTTGTGTCAGACGCTTATGTAGCAGGGTGGGACCTACCATTTTTTCCTTTCCAAAAGTATTTTGAAGGGGTTTCTAACTTAATGTGAGGCAGTGGGATCGACCATGCCACATAAGCGTCGGATACAAATTTTGTAACTTGGTCTGTTCAAAAAGCACTACTCTACTTCTACTCACAAACACACACTCACCTTCTTAGAAGATCTCTCATTCTTTCATAATGTACAAAGGGCATGTGAGTGCGGACTAAGATTAGTGGAGCGTATGGGAGAGCAAATCCTCTGTCCTCATTTGCATGTACCCTTCATGTGCTCCCATTTATTTTGGCTTGTGGGGTCCGCATTGAGGCGAAGCAACAACTGATTTTTTATTTTTTATAAGATTGTTGTCCTCGTCATATAGATCATTCTTACAAAAAATTAATTTATTCTAAGATATCTAAGGCTATCAAAAGTTGATTGAAAAATAAACCGTTCATTATCATTATTTTTTTTCGATCAACATCCGATGGGATTAAAAGTTTTAGAAATGGTTGACTTTAGGATTAGTGGAGCGTTTGTACATTGCTAATGTGGCAGTAAGATCACTGTAATAACCCGTGACTTATAGCGTCTATAAATACCCAATGTTTCGATTATTATAGGCTCTGTTTGGTACACCGTGAATATTCGCAAATGTGAAAATTCACAAATCTTATAGGTGTAATTAAAATTCTATAAATTAGAAAAAAAAAATAATAAAAATTTTTAAATTGTTTATTTTGTAAGCCCATTGCAAATCCCACCAAATATTTGCTATTAGATGCCCTCACCAAACACTTACAAACACATGATAAACCGTGAATATTCGCATTTGTACCAAGCAGAGCCACAGTGTAGATAATTTAAGTCTACGGATCATGAGCCGTGATTTTAAAACCATTCCAACATAAATTAATACAGCTCATGAGTGTTTATACTGAATCACACCCTAAAAAACTGAGTTATAAGAAAAAGGTGCCGAAGAGTTCATATACATTCGGTAATTAATTAGTCAATATACAGACGAATACAGTAATATCGTTCATAGCAATATCATAATCCTGAATTCATCGAAGTTAAGCACACCATCACCGTTAAGATCAAACTGATTGATCATGACCCTACATTCATCAATCGTCTTTGACTCACCTAGTTGACTCAGCATCCTCCTCAAGCTCATAGGTGTAATATACTCATACCCATCCATCACATACATCTCAAACGCTTCTCTCAACTCCTTCATCACCTTCTCTTCTTCTTCTCCTTCTCCCTCTCCTTCCAGTAATCCTACAAAATCCTCCAATCCTAACAATCCATCTCCGTCTGAATCAAACGACTTAACCATCGCCTCCAGTACTTCTTGGTCGTCATCATCATCATCATCAACCACTACCGCCTCATTATCCCCTCTTACCGCCGCGAGACATCGTCCCAGCTCCTCGAACGATATCTTCCCATCTCCATCCTCATCCAAGTAACAAAATACACGTTCAATGACGTCCCTGCATTTCACCATTTTTTTTTTGGCCTAGCTAGCTAGCTAGCTAGCTACAGTACTGTTGGAACGATATGATTCGAACAGTTTCTTAATTAATGTACAAAAACTAGATGTTTACGTACGTATATGAATTAAGTATTAATTTGTTGTTTTGAGCCCTCAACCCTTCTATATATAAGAGAGTTTTTAGATTCCGTGTTTGGTTTCTAATTGAACCAGTGGACCAGGTAATGAACTGCGTTTTCGATCAATTTTGAAATATTATTAGTAGAAGACGAAAGAGCTGTGTATTTTCTGAGGAGAAGTAGAAAACTAAACGTTGTGAATTTTCGTTAGAAATTAGGGAGGTAGAAGAAGAAGAAGAAGAAGAAGAAGTATTCAGAAGTTTGGACCTTCAAATTAATGGAAGTAACTCAGAAATCGCTGATTTAATTTAGGGTCAGAAGACTTAGACAACCTCGTGTTACCTGTTGCTGTTGTTATGAATAATCTTCTTCCACCGTTACAGTTTCTGGGCCCATCAGTTACATGAATGTCTACGACCCATTCCCTTAGTCAATCCATACATATATTCCACACAAATCTCCTTTTATTTTGGGCCATTAATTACATAACACCAACCATAAAAAAGAAAAAAAAAAAAAATTTATGCTTTATAACAATACATGACAATGATGTACTATGATTCACGTCTAATTTTTCATAATATTTATAAAATTCTAACAGTCAATTTTTTTTTTGAGAGGGACACTATTGCCGAAGATATATATTTAATAAAGCGAAGATAGATCATGGTAGGCGTGTTAGAAGCGCAAAGACGCCGTCAAGTACATTTGATCCACTACCAGAACTGCCACTAAAAGGCTATTGTAACCACCACTAAAGAGTTATGTAACAGTATTTAGAAATATTACATTGGACAAACTAATAACAAATCACAACTAGAAATTTTGATCCTAAAACCTCCTAAATTATGGGAGGAGCGCACAATCGTTAGGCACCATGTACTCTTAAAATCGATTTTAGTTCAAGTGACGAGAGCAATTATAAGAGAAACGTGTGAAGTAGTACATTACTATAGATGTGAAGTAGTACATCTATACTATTATATAAATGGAATACCCCTTCGAGGTAGTTATTTCGTTGGATGACCTCACTTTTTATCAAATACCAAAAACTACCCTTGCATTGAATGAAAAATAATTTTGTTTTGAGGTTTCTAATTTATCTAAAGAGGGTATTATTGTCAATACGTAGAGACCTCCACTCACCTACGAATTCAGTTGTTTCAGTTTTTTAAACTACTCCACTATAAATTGAGTTTTACGTTTGTACCCTTTTAGTTTTATAAAATAGATTGTGTTCAAGTGTAAAAATATATTTAAATATGGGTGTTTTTGTATATTTATCTTAATAAGGTAGTTACAACTAATTTTGTTTCCTAATAAATCTCCCACGTTCAAAATAGTGTAACTATAGAGAATCCTAATAAAAATGGATTCTTGATTATGGAATCACATAAAAATCTCAAAATTAAGATGAGAGGTTAACTAAAAAATAATGTATGAAGTAGAAGATGGTGGTAGAATTATACCAATGTGAGATCTATTGTCTCTTCTTTTGGATTCCAACTCAAGTTCTCAAAGAAAAACTAGATGCTAACTCTCTCTTTTTATCTAAGAAGAGGTATTTTCTTTATAAATCTAGATGTTTTAGTAGATCTAATTGCTATATATTTTATTTTTATTTTTTTTACGTTCTTTATAAATCAAGATATTATTTCGCCTAATTTTATTGCATTTGAAAATATGTATTTAACTTGAATATTAATTCAAACCACAAAATAATACATTTGAAAAAAAAATACCAGCTAATACGCGTTTTGCACGCGCATCGCACGTGCGTTAGGGCTCGTTACTATAGACTAAAATATAAAAATGCCTAGGTTAAAAAGCATGACGTGCCAACAAATTTTGGGGACCCGCCCGTATAATTTCTACTCTATGCCGCTTCAGTTTTTGATCAAAGGCCCAACAACAGGTTTGATTAATACTCAGTGCCAACCCGGCCCATTACCGTGCCTTCACACTACACAAAGTGACGGATATTCATTTTGTCCACCCACTCTATAAAGTAGGTGGACAATACCGTCCATCATCTATCCGTTGGGTTGCCAAACAGAAATTTATACGTAAAAAAACAATTAAAAAATTGGGAAATTATTTACAACTTGTAAAGTCCCGAAAAACTCCATCCGACGGTTCTCCCAATATTGGTCCAGCCTCATTTGTGAATCTCTAGGTTTTGGAGGACCAACTTTCCGCAACAGAAAAAATAAAAAAAAATTATAGAATGTTTTCTAAATCAATTCTAAATTTCCAATACTCCTCTCGATCTAACGGGTCTCTCTCTCTCTACAGATACAGTTGCAGAAGAAGAACTAGTGGGGGGTTTTTGTTCGAGATCCTCGTTAACCAGAACTGAAACTGAAATGGTGTTTTAGGGTTTTGATCTTCATTTGTTAACAGAAAGCTACAATCATGAATTACAGGTATTTTTTTTTTTTCGAGAAAGTAAGAATTTTCATTGAATTTCTGTATGTTATTGTCCCACCATCAGCTCCCTCTCCCAATTCATTCATTTATTTTACGCAATTTTTCTTCATATTGAAGAAGGTTGTAATATGAAACATCACTTGTTACTGCAAACAATTAAAAAAACTGTATTTTTTTTTCTATATAGGTAAGCTGAAGCTCTGAAATTTTTAATTGAGTCCCTTGAATTTTAGTTGATTGTTGTTTCGACCTTCTGTTAATCACATTTTGTGCAAATTTGATCTCCTCTGGTCTAAATTTGGAATTTTGATTCCGGTTTAAGTGTGTGAGCTTACTCAATCTGTAGAAAAGAAATAGTCTTTGCCTTTTTAATTCAAGTAATACGTCCTTTATTGTCTCATGTTAGTAAGCTAAGTGGGAATTTGATGTAATTCTTTCTGGTTGAGGGAATCAATTAGGTGATTTGAAGAAAGTGAAGAGCTCTGAATTGAAGAAATGAGGGCGGGAAGTGCTGCAAAATTGATTGTCGATGCGCTGCTCCAGCGGTTTCTTCCTCTTGCTAGACGTCGCATTGAAACAGCTCAAGCACAGGTAAGAAATGCATTAATTTTGCGCTTTTTCACTTTCTTTTATCAAAATACACAAATTAGGTTGTGATGAGACCTTCAATGTAGAACACCTAGAAACAACTTAGGGAGACAGTCATTCCAAAAGGCATAATTTCAGGATAGTTGTGATGTAGCAGACATACATTTGATTTGATTTAGACTATCTAACACGAATAGAACAAAACTGATTGAGGTGGGCATCTAATCGCATTGAGACTCCTCACTCATGTACGTGTTATTGTGCTTATGGTTATGGATGCCTTTTGCTTGCCCGTAGTACTCAGGTGCTATGTCTACTCATATATCTGAGAAATGCCAATGGTTGAGAGCACTCATGAGTTCTTTCTTTCTATTTTTAATCTATTTCCTTGTTTTTGGGCTATAAACAGGATGGGCAGTACCTTCGACCGTCTGACCCAGCTTATGAGCAAGTTTTAGATTCATTAGCTATGGTGGCTCGACATACACCTGTACCTCTTCTGGAAGCTCTACTAAAGTGGAGAGAAAGGTATATCATCTTCCCCATTTACTCAACTTTGTTGTCACCTGTTTTAATAATGATGTATCATGCCCTTTCTGCTGTTATTCTTCAAGCTCAAGAAATTGTTATTACATCATGGCTTTTGTGATATCAAAGAGCCTGACCTCCCTTTTGTGGCTATTTTTCAAATTTCTTCTTAACCTGCCTCAACATGGTCCTCCTAAGGTTCTTATTTATGATTTTCTTGGTTATATTCAGGCACTCGATACATCTTACCAGTTCAAACTTCATAGATAATACTCCTAAATGGACCATCACCAGAGATTAATGGCCACTTGCATAGTGAAAATATTTCACGAGATTATTATTGATTAAGTCTTGTTGCTTTAGATTGTTGGGATTGCTTATATACGATCTCGTGCCTGTGTTGCAGTGAATCCCCAAAGGGTGCAAATGATGCTGCTACATTCCAGAGAAAGGTTAGTGCCATGTTTAGTATTTTTCGGATAAGCGTATTTGGTAGCTGAAATGGTTTCAGTGCAACCAATGCTGCTAGTAATATTCACCATCGAATATAATGTGAGTATGTCAACGTGAACAATTACATACATACATGTATGTTTTGCTTCAATCATAGATCTTGTATAACTGTGCTACACCTGTTCTTTGGTGCTGTTGCACGAGCATATAGTCACGTACATGTGAACAAACCCATCATGAGTTAAGTAGTCAGATTGGACATTTCTGCATGTAATGCCCTTGTTTCGGCTGTTAGGAAAGATTTTACTTTATTTATCTCCAAGTTTTTAACTTCTGTTCCTGGGATTCAGCTTGCGGTGGAGTGCATATTTTGTTCAGCGTGTATTCGTTTTGTGGAGTGCTGCCCGCAGGAAGGACTTACAGGCATGCATAATTACTGATGCTTCTTTTTGTCTTATAGTCGATACATTATCTCATGGTTGTTTTCTTGCTGCAGAGAAACTTTGGTCTGGGCTTGAAAATTTTGTATTTGACTGGCTAATCAATGCTGATAGGTAAGGCTGTTTATTCAGTTCAGTATTTCGAGTGTGTGACTTGCATTACTTTTTTACCTCATTAATTCTTTAATCCTTGCTTCTCAAATTTTGTATTTGACTGGAAAATCAGTGTTGACAGGTGCAACTGTTTATTGGGTTATTTTGTGTGACTTGCATTACTTTACCCATCAAATCTTTAACCCTTGCTTCTCAAATTATGAAAGACCAAGTCACTGATCTTCTATAAAGATTATCAGATTGATCAACCATTCATTTCCATTTGGAACTTAAAAACTCGTATAACCTTCCACACTTTCTTAAGCTGACAGTTTTACTGTTAAATAAAATTTTAGATGAGTTGAAGTGCTGGACATGCTCTGATGGTTTGAAGTTATAGGTCTCACATTTAGAAGACTATGTGGAATTTCAAATAACATCGCTAGGTTCATGGATATAAATGATAGTATGGGTTAAGGCCTACAATGTCTCTTTATATAATGATGGAGCATTTGTCTTAATTAATTTGATGGTTGTTCAATTGGTGCTTCTGATACTAATTCGCTGTCTTTGTCTGTAGCATCAATTGGAAATCTTTGAGCTTATTGCTTTCTCTTATCGGTGCTTTAATTGCCACCCCTTTTCTTATTCTTTAGGAAGAACTGTGTCTGGATTTTTTTGCTATGGTACATAAATGCAGTAAAGCTAACGTGTTTTAGGTTTTATTAATAATAACTATTTTTCTATTAGCAATGTATAATTTTCCATCTTAGGAGTTTGTCTTTTTTTTTCTTCTTAATAATGTGGTGCTCTGTGTAATGCTTCATGCAATAAAGAAACAGATCTATTGTGCGTTAAGTTGTTTGAAGCTAAACTCAAAGTTGAGCTTGAGCATGACAAAGTCAGTGGTCTGGGTTGACGTATATGATGCTGACTTAATCAAAAAAAAAAAAAAAAAGATTAAAGTAAAAGTAAAGCAGAAGCATATGATGCACATAATGCAGCATGAACCCTGAGCCTTTCTGAACATTCATAACAACTTAGGCTTTTCTCTTAATTGGTCATTAGCCTAGGATTCTCATTTGTTCATTATGTATTAACTTAACCCGATACTTTACTACTTGCAGGGTTGTCAGCCAGATCGAATATCCTTCATTGGTTGATCTGAGGGGACTCCTTTTAGACCTAGTTGCACAGCTCCTAGGTGCTTTATCACGGATCAGGTAAACAAACCATAACCCTTTCTTTTAATTAGCGGTGATTGACTTTTGTAATTGATACCAGCAGTGTATGAGAACTCTTCTGCCTTTAACTGTCAATGTGTTAACTAGAACATTGAGTGCATAGATTTTGATATATATGCCATCTCGATGGTTATGTATTTGGACCTACTTGCAGTAAAATCTGATGTAAATATAGATTATTGTAAATCTTGATAACTCAAAACCCTCCAAATTTTTTGTAAATTGTTCCTTTTTTTTCTTTTATTTTTCATTAAAAAACGATTTTCTTATTGAGAAATCCTAGTTAACAGCGATATACAAGATGGGCTATTTTTTTATCAGGCAATATACAAGAAGGTCCACTTGAGTAGTGTAGACACTCCCCATTTAAGTTTTGGTTTGAATTTGTCCTTTGTGGGGCTGTGCTAGCTGAGCATCTTATGGTATGGCTAACGCATTGAGAGCTTATTTTTTTAATTTCAAGCAACAGTTTTGCTGTTGTCGAAGACAGTCATTTCCGAAGGTTATGAAAGATATTCCTTTCATATCTCAAAAGGGTGGGGAACACGGGTTTTTTCTCGACAGCTGGCTTCCTTTCTAATAAAGAATAAGATTCTGTGAGAGCCTACTGTCCATAAAGCTATCATGCTGCCATTGTCTTGACATTGTATCTTCCCCTCGGCTTATGGACAGTTTTCCCTATGTTCCTTAATGCTATTTATGAAGCATGCGTTGATTAAAAAAAAAAGCATCTTTCTTCACATGACAATGGACTGAAATCTTTGATAAGACTAGGAATGGATGTTTGAGCAACAAGAATTTTACGTATGTGGATCCAGGAAAAAGCTTTACCTGAGGATTGATTCTGATTTTCCTCTTCTCTTTATAGGTTTAGTTCTGTCACTGAACGCTTCTTTATGGAACTCAACACTCGCCGTATTGACACGAGTGCTGCCAGAAGTGAAACACTTAGTATCATTAATGGGATGCGCTACCTAAAACTGGGGGTATGTTTAAGCATAAATTTTGTTCTGTTACATACACTCTCTTATAACAATAATATTTGATCGAGTATCTAACAATCAGTTGATTACCAGGTGAAGACTGAGGGTGGACTGAATGCATCGGCTTCTTTTGTTGCAAAAGCAAACCCTCTTAATCGTGCTCCACCTAAAAGGAAAAGTGAACTCCATCATGCGCTGAGCAATATGCTTTCAAGCATACTTGCTCCCCTTGCAGATGGTGGGAAAAGCCAGTGGCCCCCATCAGGTGTTGACCCTGCACTAACTTTATGGTATGAAGCAGTTGCTAGGATAAGAAGCCAGCTTATGCATTGGATGGACAAACAGAGCAAACATATATCTGTAAGTGGCAATTGTCATTTTGTTATCCCAGTAATAGTATACCCTACTACTTCAAGATGCATTTACTAAGAATGCCTGATGTTGTTTAGATTCTTATTTTTATCACATATTTCTTGATAGCTGTATGAAAAAGGTTTTGCCCATTCACATGTAATGCATATGGAACTTTCTATTTACGGTTCTTCCAACTTTTATTTGACCATCAAAATCTTCTTCAAACATTCATATGTTAATATGTTCTGTTTCAAGCAGTTTCCAAAGGGATTGATTCTCATTTTGAAATTGTTTTCTTTTTATCAGCCTCATTTTGAAATTGTGTAGATTTTGATTTCAGGCATAAGCTATTTTGCTTGTTGCATCATATTTTTGCTGTCATTTGAAGGCCTGTGGTAGTTAATGATGTTATTTTTTGCAAATCATTTATATCAATTCTTTTCTTCAAAGTTTATTTTGTATCTGCCCAATGTGTTGGCCAATGGCCACTCCTAAAACTGGCTGTAGTCCTAATTTTGAATAAGCAGTCATATATGCTTCAGCCTTCAAACAGTGCAATTTGTGTCAGGAAGGTTTTGCTGCTATCCTGTTATGCATTTCAAATTTCTTAAAGTTATGTTCTTTCTTGTTGAACTTTTAGGTTCTCTTGCCTCAGCTAAGAATTCTCTTTTTCTAGGTTGGTTATCCTTTGGTGACACTTCTTCTCTGTTTGGGTGATCCTCAAACGTTCAACAGTAACTTTGGTCCTCACATGGATTCTCTGTATAAGCATCTTAAAGTAAGATTTCTACTCTTGTTTTGTTTAAATTGGTGCTGTTTTGCTTTCTTTTCATGTCAGTTTGTTGAGGGTGCAGTTCCCATTTGTTTTGAATCCTTCAGCCTTATATACTGATTAGTTATTTGATGCAAGCCAGTTATTTCATGCAGGACAAGAACCATCGCTTCATGGCTTTGGATTGTCTTCATCGAGTTGTCAGATTTTACTTAAGTGTTTATGCAGACTACCAACCAAGAAATCGGGTATGGGAATACCTAGACAGTGTAACATCACAGCTTCTGACAGTTTTAAGGAAAGGAATGCTAACTCAGGATGTCCAACATGATAAACTTGTTGAGTTCTGTGTAACTATAGCAGAAAGTAACCTAGACTTTGCCATGACCCACATGATACTGGAACTTCTGAAGCCCGATAGTCTAAGTGAAGCGAAGGTTATTGGCTTACGGGCTTTGCTTGCCATTGTCAGGTCTCCTTCAAATCAGCAGGCTGGCTTAGAAGTTTTTCGAGGTCATTGATCCTTGTTATTGTTCGAACCTCACTAGTGCTTCTGATTCTTTTATCATAACACCAACTTGACTTGACTTTTATTTCCATTGACAGGTCAAGATATTGGCCACTATATTCCAAAAGTGAAGTCTGCAATCGAGTCAATCTTAAGGTCCTGCCATAGAACCTATAGTCAAGCTCTTCTTACTTCGTCAAAGACTACCATAGGTAATTTTTTCCTATCATGGAACTGGTGTGTAAATGCAAAAAAAAGAAGTCTTAATCAACTCTTATACGGAGTATGAAGTTAATGCCACTTGATCTCTTAACTCTTATTCGGGGTATGAAATTCCTCATTTCTTACTTATTTAACGTAGTTGACCTCAGGAGTGAGGTTTGAATTTCTGCATGCATTTATGCTACTAGTTTTTCAAATAACAATGAGCATGTACTTCGGCAGATGCTGTCACCAAGGAAAAATCTCAAGGATATCTCTTCCGATCAGTGCTCAAGTGCATACCATATCTGATTGAAGAAGTAGGTCGGAGTGATAAAATCACTGAAATAATTCCTCAACATGGCATAAGTATTGATCCTGGTGTCCGTGAAGAAGCAGTACAAGTGTTGAATCGTATTGTAAGGTACCTTCCCCATCGCCGCTTTGCAGTAATGAAAGGAATGGCCAATTTCATCCTACGGCTTCCTGATGAGTTCCCTCTTCTTATTCAAGCATCATTGGGACGCTTAGTGGAACTTATGCGTTTCTGGAGGGCATGTTTATCTGATGAGAGACTAGGATATGATGGTCAAAATACAAAGCGGGTGGACACAGGAAATGAGGCAACCCAGAGGCCATCAACTTTCTATCAGTCAGGGGAGGCGGTTGAGTTTCGCACATCTGAGATGGATGCTGTTGGTCTTATCTTTCTCAGTTCCGTGGATATTCAGATCAGGCACACAGCGCTGGAGTTACTGCGCTTTGTTCGGGCTTTGAGAAATGATATAAGAGAACTCTCACTAAATGGACGATCTGATCATAAATTGAAAATGGAAGCTGAACCTATATTTTTAATTGATGTCCTAGAAGAAAATGGGGTGAGTGTTTTACTTGACCAAGTTATTTTTGTTCATCTCCTTCCTCCCTTTTTCCTGTTCATCTTTTTTGCACTTACCACGGATCCATGAGTGTGTTTTAAGGATCCTGATTGCTCGATCCAAACCTCTAACTTGTTCACTTTAATTTACAGGAAGACATTGTTCAAAGCTGCTACTGGGATTCTGGCCGGCCATATGATTTGAGACGGGAGTCAGATGCAGTTCCTGTTGACGTGACACTTCAGTCCCTTCTAGAGAGCCCTGATAAAAATAGATGGGCCCGCTGTCTTAGTGAGCTTGTAAAATATGCTGGTGAACTTTGCCCAAGTTCAGTGCAGGAAGCAAAGTAAGGAAATCCAGTTTACATTTTTAAGATCCAGTTTTTATGTTCTATACGAGTAAATTGGTTTTTGCTCAACATAACTGGTAGAAGCATAGCCTTCTTTTGTTGAGCACATCTTCAGCTTTTATACCTGTAGCATTTGCTTTTGGTAGGGACTGTCACTATGTTTATTTGTTTATTCTTCTAGAATGTGGCAAATGCAGCTAGAACTGTTAATCAACATAAACTCTTAACCATGAAAAATTTATTTGAGTAAAAGGGTTCTGAATTTCGCGTGCATGGTGTTTTTTCATGAGAGTTAGTTGAGAATTCTGGTGATTCTTGGTAGCGAAAATTTTCTGGTCATCTAAGACTTTCAGTTTTTCTTGATAATTTCAGCGGAAAATAGAAGTTCCAGAAAGAATATATATTACTTTTAGTTTGTATATCATGAACTGTTGCTCTTAAACCAATTTTTGTCAAACCATTTTTTCTTCAAGAATTTCATATAAATGAAGTTCTTATATGTATTCAAATTAGTTCTTGAAATTGGTCATAATGCTTTCACCGAAACAGAATCAGGTATTCTAAGATTGTGGATATTTGTCTATAATTGTTCTTATGCTTTAAACTTGCCGTTTTCTCTTAGCTTTGGTCTTAGGTTAAGATTAAGTCCATTTCACCTGAGGGTGCCACTGAGACTCCTTTTTCAACTTGGCAGGTTGGAGGTAATGCAGCGGCTTGCTCATATTACACCTATAGAGTTAGGTGGGAAGGCTCATCAATCACAAGATACTGAAAACAAATTAGATCAGTGGCTCATATATGCTATGTTTGCATGCTCTTGTCCACCTGATAGCAGAGAAGCTGGCAGTGTGGCAGCAACTAAAGAACTTTACTCTCTAATTTTTCCTTCACTGAAATCTGGATCTGAAGCACACATAGTAAGTTCATGTCAATGAACGTGTTCTACTACGATTTATAAACCCATCATTTACTTGAATAGCTTGCTAAAGAACCTAGATTCTGTATTAGGTACATGTCATGCAATCCCAGGGGTAGGGCCTACCATTAGGTTGGCCCTTCTAGGAGATTTATGATCTTAAAAGTCAAGTCAACCAAATCAACCATCTCATTTTTCTCGGTCTTTTTAGAATAGTAACATAAACCTATGTTGATTGGTCCACAGAAAAATTTCAATGATGGCTATTGATGTCTTGTCAGACTGAGTTTTACAAAGTAATAGATCTTCAAGGTAGGACTCACCAAACAATGGGTGATATAAGCCCAACTCCATGAATGTGTACCATATATACCTCCTTGTGGCTGGTTGGAGGTCTTTAAAATATATCTGTTATGTACCTTGGATTTCTTCACTGGTAGAGTCTTTATACAAGTGTTAACTTTATTAATACAAATTCAGGAAATCCAAGGCAATTACATAATGGATCATATGCACATGGAGAGAAGTGTACATGGTTGATATCCATTATTTAGTGATGAGCATCTAGGACTTTTATCTGAGAAGATCACCTTGCTTGAGACCATATGATACAGCTAAGAACTATCAACCATCTCATTTTTCTCGGTCTTTTTAGAATAGTAACATAAACCTATGTTGATTGGTCCACAGAAAAATTTCAATGATGGCTATAGATGTCTTGTCAGACTGAGTTTTACAAAGTAATAGATCTTCAAGGTAGGACTCACCAAACAATGGGTGATATAAGCCCAACTCCATGAATGTGTACCATATATACCTCCTTGTGGCTGGTTGGAGGTCTTTAAAATATATCTGTTATGTACCTTGGATTTCTTCACTGGTAGAGTCTTTATACAAGTGTTAACTTTATTAATACAAATTCAGGAAATCCAAGGCAATTACATAATGGATCATATGCACATGGAGAGAAGTGTACATGGTTGATATCCATTATTTAGTGATGAGCATCTAGGACTTTTATCTGAGAAGATCACCTTGCTTGAGACCACATGATACAGCTAAGAACTAGAACAAGTAGAAGGCCAAGTTCATGAACACACTCAATTAAAGTTTATAAAAAACACACACTCGATAAAATAATTTCTTACAGTTTTCTCTTTTTGTCGGTTATTTTACGCAAGTTATATATATTTTTATTCCTATCGATGGTTAAATTAATTCATTTTGGTTTCCTGTTTCAGCATGCTGCTACCATGGCTCTTGGCCGATCACATCTGGAGGTCTGTGAAATCATGTTTGGGGAGCTTACATCATTTCTCGAAGAGATTTCACTGGAAACAGAGGGAAAGCCAAAATGGAAGGTATATTAGGGGTTTAATACTTGTATAATGTCCTCTGTTTTCACTCGAGACATTTGTCTAGCATATGAACTAGATATGTAAATCGTGGAATAATGGGCTCAACCTTCCTGCTGTTGGCTGCGAGCATGTTCTTGCATAGGGTTATGACGAGACTGGATGCAGAAATTTTAAATCATTTGAATTATTAATAGTTTTCTGGTAGGAACAACCTTGAATTATTCCCATTGAATCAGTTAAACTTATCTTTAGAGGATATGCCATATACTCAAAACTTGCTCAAAATATTTGGATTTTCCAACTTTTATTCTTGGAAATAAACTTTAGACTATCTTATGTCTGGATCATTTTTTTGCCATAAAAACTTAAAACATGTTCGAATTTTTTATTGTATTTTTCCATTTTGGTTAGGTGTGCGCAGGTTTCCTTCGTACCGAAAATAAACATATTTTACATGAATGTGGTTGAGATTTTTTTTGTGGTAATTATTATCCATAAATGGAATATCAGGGCAAGAGTATTGCCAATGCAGACAGTGAGTACATATGCATAAATGAAATAAAATCAGTATGTCTGACACACAAGGTGTTAACTTCACCTTTGATTGGTCCCATCTGGAGATTTGGTAGATAGAGTTTAACTAAAATGCTCTTTACAATGTAATGCCCACTTTAAATCTTTTGTTCTTGAAAATAATTATTGTTTTAACTTGGTTTTCAGTGAAATATGATTTTTGTTTAATAACTAAATCTTGACATCATTAACATGTGAAACAAAAAAAAGGTTTGATAATGTAATGTCGTATGGAAAATCAAGGGCATTTAGCATTCTTGTATTTCAATGATTTCATGTGCAATCCATCGAACTTATTAAATCCATCACTTGTATGCAGAGTCAGAAAGCCCGGCGCGAGGAACTCCGTGTTCACATCGCGAATATATATCGTACTGTTGCTGAGAACGTCTGGCCCGGAATGCTGAGCCGTAAACCGGTTTTTCGTCTCCACTATTTAAAGTTCATTGAAGAAACAGCAAAACTGATCATAACGTCACCCAACGATAGCTTTCAGGAAATGCAACCTCTCCGCTTTGCACTAGCTTCTGTTTTAAGATCACTAGCCCCTGACTTTGTAGAATCAAGATCTGAGAAATTCGATATCAGAACTCGAAAGCGACTCTTCGATCTTCTTCTCTCCTGGTGTGATGAAACTGGCACTTCATGGGGTGGTCAAGATGGTGCCAGTGACTATCGCCGTGAAGTAGAACGTTACAAGCAAGCTCAGCATGGTCGGTCAAAGGACTCTGTAGATAAGATCTCATTTGATAAAGAAATGAGTGAGCAAGTTGAGGCAATTCAGTGGGCGTCCATGAATGCCCTGGCTTCTCTATTATATGGGCCTTGCTTTGATGATAATGCAAGAAAGATGAGTGGCAGGGTAATATCTTGGATTAATGGGCTGTTCATTGAGCCAGCGCCCAGGGCACCTTTTGGGTATTCACCAGTTGATCCAAGAACTCCATCTTATTCAAAATACACAGGAGATGGAGGGCGTGCTGCTGGTGGGCGGGATCGGCATAGGGGTCTACGGGTTTCCCTAGCAAAAACAGCTCTCAAAAATCTTCTTCAGACAAATCTGGACCTATTTCCTGCTTGCATTGACCAGGTAATATCCTTTTTCCTTGGTTTATGGTGGTACTTCACATCTGAATCAGGTTATAAATCATCAATCCAGATATTCACTCAATGGAGCATTCCAGGTTGGCCCATAGTGCAAAAACAATAATGGCCAGATAATCCAAACTTATAGTTCGTTTGAAATGTGAGGCACCTCCTTTTTTTTCATTCCACTAGAATGACATTATCTTTATAAAGGACTGATTTACTCTTTATTCCTCAGTGCTACTACTCAGATGCTGCAATAGCTGATGGTTATTTTAGTGTGCTGGCTGAAGTCTACATGCGCCAAGAGATCCCAAAATGTGAAATCCAAAGGCTTCTAAGCCTGATCCTCTATAAGGTGGTAGACCCGTCGAGACAGATTCGTGATGATGCCCTTCAGATGCTCGAGACCTTATCAGTCCGCGAGTGGGCTGAGGAGGGTACAGAGGGATCAGGTCGCTACCAAGCTGCTGTTGTTGGCAATCTCCCTGACTCCTACCAACAGTTCCAGTACAAGCTCTCCTGCAAACTTGCGAAAGACCACCCAGAGCTGAGCCAGCTTCTGTGCGAGGAGATCATGCAACGGCAACTTGATGCTGTTGACATAATTGCCCAGCATCAGGTGTTAACTTGCATGGCTCCGTGGATTGAGAACCTCAACTTCTGGAAACTCAAAGACTCAGGGTGGAGTGAAAGATTATTAAAAAGCCTTTACTACGTAACGTGGCGGCATGGAGACCAATTCCCAGATGAAATTGAGAAGCTCTGGAGCACAATTGCTAGCAAGCCCAAGAACATTAGTCCAGTCCTTGATTTCCTGATCACTAAAGGGATGGAAGATTGTGATTCAAATGCATCTGCTGAAATAAGTGGAGCATTTGCGACATATTTCTCTGTTGCCAAGCGTGTAAGTTTATACCTTGCTCGGATATGTCCACAACGCACAATTGATCACTTGGTTTACCAGTTGGCTCAGCGAATGCTGGAGGACAGCGTGGAACCAGTCAGACCAAGCATGAACAAAGGTGATGCTGGTGCAAATTTTTTGTTGGAGTTCTCTCAGGGGCCTACAGCAGCACAAATTGCATCTGTTGTTGACAACCAGCCCCACATGTCACCATTGCTTGTGCGGGGTTCCCTTGATGGTCCACTTAGGAATACAAGTGGAAGCCTGAGTTGGCGAACAGCAGGGGTGACTGGTCGGAGCATTTCAGGCCCACTAAGTCAAATGCCTCCAGAGATGAACATAGTTCCCGTTGGTGCTGCGCGGTCTGGGCAGCTACTTCCAGCTATGGTAAACATGTCAGGGCCATTGATGGGGGTCCGTAGCTCAACAGGCAGCCTCCGTAGCCGCCATGTGTCACGGGACAGTGGAGACTACCTTATTGACACGCCAAACTCCGGTGAGGATGGATTACATGCTGGCAGCGGTGTGCATGGTGTTAATGCTGGAGAACTGCAATCAGCCTTGCAGGGGCACCAGCAACACTCATTGACTCATGCAGACATAGCATTAATTCTGCTTGCAGAGATCGCTTATGAGAATGATGAGGATTTCCGAGAGCACCTGCCGTTGCTATTCCACGTTACGTTTGTGTCAATGGATAGTTCAGAAGATATTGTGCTAGAGCACTGCCAACACCTGCTTGTTAATCTACTCTACTCGCTCGCTGGCCGCCACTTGGAACTGTACGATGTTGAGAACAGTGATGGGGAAAACAAGCAGCAGGTTGTAAGCTTGATAAAGTACGTCCAGTCGAAGCGTGGAAGCATGATGTGGGAGAACGAGGACCCAACAGTTGTGCGAACTGAGCTCCCTAGTGCGGCACTCCTGTCGGCCCTAGTGCAAAGCATGGTTGATGCAATTTTCTTCCAAGGAGACCTTCGTGAAACATGGGGTGCTGAGGCACTTAAATGGGCGATGGAGTGCATGTCCAGGCACCTTGCCTGCCGATCCCACCAGATATACCGTGCATTGCGACCTAGTGTCACGAGTGACACATGTGTCTCACTCCTCCGGTGCCTTCACAGGTGTCTGGGGAACCCGATACCGTCAGTTTTGGGTTTTGCCATGGAGATTTTGTTAACATTGCAAGTGATGGTGGAGACCATGGAGCCGGAGAAGGTGATACTTTACCCGCAACTTTTCTGGGGTTGTGTTGCAATGATGCATACGGATTTCGTGCATGTGTATTGCCAAGTGCTTGAGCTCTTTGGACGTGTTATTGATCGGTTATCATTCAGAGACAGCACAACTGAAAACGTGCTCCTTTCGAGCATGCCTCGGGATGAACTTAACACCTGCGATATGGGTGAACTTCGAAGGTTGGAATCAAGGATTGGAGGTGAACCTCCAACATCAAGTGGGAAGGTGCCGGCTTTTGAAGGAGTACAACCTCTTGTGCTTAAAGGGCTTATGTCTACTGTCAGCCATGGTTATTCTATAGAGGTACTTTCACGAATCACAGTGCACTCATGTGATTCCATATTTGGGGACGCAGAGACACGACTTCTGATGCACATTACAGGCTTGCTCCCCTGGCTCTGTTTGCAGCTCAGCAAGGACTCGTTACTCTTTCCCGCTTCCCCACTCCAACAGCAGTATCAGAAAGCTTGCTCCGTTGCAGCCAACATCTCAGTCTGGTGCCACACAAAATCAATGGATGAACTAGGAGTAGTGTTTTTAGCCTACTCCCGAGGAGAAATTACATCCATTGATAACCTACTTGCTTGTGTGTCGCCACTATTATGCCATGAATGGTTCCCCAAACATTCAGCTCTGGCTTTTGGGCACTTGCTTCGGCTCCTGGAGAAGGGTCCAGTCGAGTATCAACGTGTAATTCTGCTAATGCTCAAAGCTTTGCTTCAGCACACATCCATGGATGCTGCCCAGAGCCCACATGTATACGCCATTGTGTCACAACTTGTGGAGAGTACATTGTGTTGGGAGGCGTTGAGCGTATTGGAAGCATTGTTGCAGAGCTGTAGCACATTAACTGGAGCTGCCCATCCACATGATCCGGCATCAATAGAGAATGGTTTTAGTGGGATCGAAGAGAAGATGCTTGTTCCTCAGAGCTCATTCAAGGCTCGGAGCGGGCAACTGCAGTACGGTATGGGATCAGGGTTCATGACAAGTCAGGGAATGGGGGGGACACAAAGTGGCGGTGGTGGTGGTGCGACAGAGTCGGGGTTGTCGCAGAGGGATTTGGCGTTGCAGAATACACGTCTAATTCTGGGACGAGTTCTTGATACATGTGCTCTTGGGAGGAGGAGAGATTATAGAAGGCTTGTTCCTTTTGTGACCAGTATGAGAAATCCTTAGATGAAATCGATGATCTGGTTTTGAGGGAGTTGGTGCTTGTCTGTAAATATGCATTATCATCATCACCACCATCATCAACCATCATAAATGTAAAGGTGGTGATTGTGACTTTGGCAATAACATGTAGTTTCTACTAATATGTATTTATTATTTCTGTTCTTTGAGGAAATGAATGGTCTTGTACGGCTTTACCCGTTCTAAATTGATGAAATGAAAACCGTTCAGGTTCAATTTTGTCGAGAACTCTTTTTTTTTTTTAGATGGGATTATTCGTCACGTATTCAGGTTACAACGCAAGGGCTTAGATACACGACGCAGAGATTGCCACAAAGCACTAAGACCTGACGCAAAGGGATCGCCATTAATTATTAGTACATAATACATAAGAAGAGCGCAGTCGAGAATAGGGCCTTTCTTTATTATTTTTTACTTAAAAGCTTGGATTGGGTTTGGGCCTAGACTCAACCCAATCAACTTTGCGATTTTTAAGCCTGGCTCAGAAAAATTCCATCTGGATTTGGCACTGCCTATAATTTGTCGGCTCTAACACATATTAGCATGCGATTTCGTATATTCGGAACATGTTGAAGCCATGAAGATCATGTATCGTCTATGCCATGTTCGTACTTAACACTCAAGATATCTTTTTTCTCTTTTTTAATTTTGGCATTGGTGACTGATGTCATTTTAAAGATCTTCACGAATGCTTTTCAAAAATATAAATTTTTTAGATAAAAAGTCATCATATGTGTACCACGTGTGCACCTTTTTTTACGCCACGTGTACACTACATTTTTCGTTAGTCTATTGACTTATACTGATCCTTTGCCTTTTAGATATTCTTTATTTACCCAATATGTCATTGATTAGAAGCCATAAAATGATTTGGGTTGATGTTTCGTGGCTAGGTATAACCCAAACTTCCATGTTTTAGCATATAGAATCATAGATATAGTCATATAGTAGATATACAATCGAATGATGGTGGGGTTGAATCGTATGGGTAGATGATGAAGTTTTTCTACAAAATTATTTATGAATCTCAATTATAAAAAAATAAAAAGGTTTTATCAATGAAATTTTTTAAGTTACAGACTTCAACTATTCCCAATCCCAACAAACAACAATAAGTAAAAGAAACAAAATTTTATGATCCCAATTTGAGTCGATGGTAAGATTGTTGGAAGGTGGGTCTCCGACATTCCATCAGTTTGGAGCACAAATGAGAGATACAAAGAGAGAGACTAAATTAGTGCTCACCCTTATCAAAATCTACAAAGTTAAGAAGAAAAAAAAAAAAAAGAATGGAGGTACCACCGTAGATGAGTTGGAAGAAACCGAGACACATTTTTCCTTTGACAAATTAACCACCCGCGAGCCCTACATGGAGAACCATGTTCTAATTCTTGGTTCTGTTTGAATTTGTAATTTTGTAGTTTTGTACTTTGTTTCTTTCTTTCGTTTTTTTTGTTTTCAAGTTCCGATCCTATCAAGATTATCAGAGACAGTCTTCATCCTGGGCCGGATCTCAGGGTCAGACTCAGTGCAAGCTAGAGCCACATGGAACACAGCCAGCACTTCCTTCTTTGCCTGTACCTCCTGCAGTAGCATTGGGTCTACCATCTCGGACAATGGCTTCTCCTCCTCAAATCCTTTCCTCACCCACCTCACCAAATCCCCTACTTCCGCCCTTGATGAAGATGACGATGTCGATGTCATTGCGGTCATGCTTGGTGATGCTGATGACTCTGGTGATTTCCCTGTTAGCATTTCAAGCAACACTATCCCAAACGAATATACATCCCATTTCTGTGTTGGCCTACTCCCTGTTACTCTTGCCTCTGGCGCCCTGTAATTGTTGACTCTCTCTATTTGCACAGACTTCACATAAGGGAGTGCCCCACCAATTAGGCCACCAGATGAAGAGGGATCGCTCCCTGTTATACTAATCAATCGATTGAGGCCGAAATCAGATACGTAAGGATGGAATTCACCATCGAGAAGGATGTTGGTGGGTTTTATGTCTCCATGGACAAACTTCCGTGGACTGCATTCATGTAGGTAAGCCAGTCCCCTGGCTGTTCCCTTGGCAATTTTCAGCCTAGTCGACCAGGACAAATTCCCCCCTGCTGTTTGCCCACTTCGCCCTGCATCAGCCAAAAAAAATTCATTTTTCAGCATTTGACGATCTGACCATAATCCCAAACCCCTTTCGCATCTATGCAACAAGTACATTGGATGGCAATGGATACGGGCTGAGGGGTAGAAACTGGAATTCAACTTCATGATGCCAGAAAGCAATATCAAGGAACCAACATCTTCAACAGACTTTACTTCAAAGTTATCATTTTTTCCAGAAAAAAGTCGAAACAATGAAAAAAAGGTAGCTTTCCCAAAAGCCATTTTTAATTTAAAGCAGACCAATTCGACTCAAACTTTTAACTTCACTAGAATTTCAAAACATATAATGATTCTCAAACTAAAAAAAGTAGGATTCTGTTAGCTAACAAATTAGATGTGATCAAATTTAAAATAGAACAAGAAACCATGAGGTTGATAATTTGACATGGGAAGCTAAAACCCCCAGATTTTACAAGGTAGCTGGAACGTAATACCAGAAGCAGACATTTTCAGATTCTTTTGTTCGATTCGATTGCGATAGAAATTGACAAAACAGGGTGTTTTACTCTCTCTCTCTCTCTCCTTTTGAGAGAGAAATCAGGTAAAACTAAAAGTCTAAAACAGGGGAATATTATAATACGTGTGTCCACAGTTCCTTGTTGGGAACATGTCCCCATCTCAGATTCTACCTAGTGGCTAAACGTTAGATGGTCCAACACAAAAAAGAAAAGTCCAAAAATCCACGGCTAATGTTAGCCGATCTAATGCTTAGGTTGACTTAAGAAACAGTTTTAACTGTTAAAGACTGAAAGTAAGAAGAGAACGTAAATGAAAACTAACCGTGAAGAGCAAAAGCCAAATTGCCATTAGAGATGAAATCACAGATGAGTAATTTTTCATCAGGAGCCCAGTAATAAGCCCTTAATCTCACAATATTCGGATGCTTTACTCGTCCGATCGCCTGTATCTCGGCCGCGAATTCCTTATACCTCTGCCCTCCTCCTTCTCCCAATCTCCTAACCGCCACCGGAATTCCATTACCCAACACCACCTTATACACAATCCCTAATCCACTCTTACCTAACACATAAGCTGACGCTCTCAGAAGCTCATCAAGTTCAAATGAAAACCCCTTATCAATGGCAACCAAATTACCTTCTTCACCTCTATCTCCTTCCTTCTCTGACTCCACTTCAGATTCGTTACCCGCATTCAAACAAGCACAAGAACAGAAAGAACACGTTTTTCCCCCTTCGGTGCCACCTAATTTGGTTTTACCCGTACAGCTACAACCATTCGAATCTTTTCTTTTCCAGTAGACATAAACTATGATCATACCTACAAGTGCTACTCCGGCTGCATCAGCTACTGAAATTAAGATGATTAGGCCTGGTTTTAAACCTTTCTTTGAACTATTTTCACGATCACGAACAGGAGCTTGATTTCCTGCAGAACTCTCATCAGAAGAATCCTGGCATGATTTCTGAAGAGGAAATCCACAAAGTGACGGATTGTCGAGGAAAGCGGTTGGTCCTTGGTTCGCAAATGTTCCATTCTGAGGAATTTCTCCCGTGAGATTATTGCTCCGGAGATCGAAACTAACTGTTACCGGCAGTTTTCCGAGCATCTTCGGAATCTCACCGGAGAAATGATTAAACGAGAGGTTTAGTGTTCCTGATAGTGATTTAAGTTCTCCGAGATCCGATGGAATCGATCCGTTGAATTTGTTTGAAGACAGATCAAGTTGAACCAAATTCTCCAAATTCGGCCAAATGCCAAACGGAATCGCGCCGGAGAACTGGTTTCCAGCTAGAATCAACCGCTGCAACTGCCGGCAATTCTCCAAATCACTCGGAAGCGAACCGGAGAGCGAATTGTTCGAGAGGTCTAGATTTTGAAGTCGAGGGAGATGACAGATCGAAGGTGGAAGTGTACCAGAGAGATTATTACCGTACAGGAATATACTATGTAGAGACGAAGCATTGAAGAGCTGATCAGGGATCGATCCGTACAACTGATTTCCATGGAGATTCAATCTCCGAAGAAAAATGAGGCTTCCGAGCTCGGAAGGAATGTAACCACGGAGGTTCCTGCCGGAGACGGTGACTCCGACGACACGAGGATCGGAAAAACCGGTGATGTTCATACAGGAAATTCCAGACCAGTGACATGGATTGGAGTCATTTTCGTTCCAATCGGAGAATGCAGAGGCGTCTGATGATTGATCAATAGCAGATTTAAGAGCAAGAAGAGAGAGACCGTCGGGGGAGAGAGAGAAATTAGGGTTAGGGTTTTGGAGTAAGAGGAAGAGAAAGAAGAGTAGAAAGATCTTCATTTAACTTGTGAAGGATTTTGATCTTTCCTTCTGTTCTGGTTTTTTTTTTTTTTTTTTTCTCTCTGTCTCTCAAACTCAGAGAAGACGAAGGAAGTTTTGGTGGGTATTTAAGAGGGAGTTTAAGAGTGAGTAATACTAATAAGAGACAGATATAGAGTGAGAAAGAGAGTGAGATTTGATTGCGGGTCCCACCTCCCGCCATATAGACTTCAACGGAAAGAAGTAGAAGCAAAGCAAAGCTTTATTACTCTTTTTATTTATCCTAATTTCTAATCGTAAAATAAACTCGTAATAATAATAATAATAATGATGACGATGGAAGATTTTTTTTTTTAATTTCTTATGTTTTTATTTGAAAAATAATTTAACAGAGTTTAAAGTATTGGGAGCTCGAGGCTTCTAGGTGAATTGCTCTAAACACGTACACCTCTTGTGCACTAACGGCATAAACATATAACGATTATACACTTAGGTCTCAAAAAAAAATTAAGCCTTGGCTTATGAAATAGATCCTCTTTTAAGTTTAGCAATTGAGAATTTTATGTTTTTCTAAGGAAAATGGCAGACTTATTGCATTTTCTTATTGCTATTCGGACTACCTAGTCATCTCAATCACGGTTGTATTATAATCTCACATCTCTCGTAATTTATGTCATTTTTAAATTGACACAAATACTTTCTTAAATAATTTAGGCAGTAAATAAGATAGTAAGGTTGGCAGTATGTATAGTATCACCGTTTTCTTATACTTTGTTTCGACACTGCGAAGTTAAGTCAAGCTTTGCTAGGCCTAAATAAATTCTTCCATTATTAGGGCATGAAAAGAGGTTAAACGATACAAATTTTCGAGATAAAATTTGAATTGGAATCTAACTAAAATGAGGAAATTTCAAATTAAGGAAGGTGTTGAGTTGGAGAAATAGTGCTCAATTGGTTCAGGTGAAACAGGTAGTTAAACATCTCTTCTTGGTAGGTAGGGACGTAATGGGGATATTAACCTCATTTTTTGTCCTAAATGTGAAAGAAAAAATTTTCTAAACTTAACTTGGGTCTTGTTAACGTGTGCCCTAAGGGCACACGATAAGGCTGTTTTTGAAGGAGTTTTTTTGCAAGTTCGAAGTCTTCAAATTAGCTGAATTTTTGTAAACACAATATTATTATTATTTATAAGATGTCTACAAAAAATCAGCTCAATTAGAAATTTCTAACCCTCCAAACAAATCACTTTAAATGTAAGTCGTTCATTCACACTATTAAAGTTTAAATTAAGTGTTTGTGGTGCTAGAGGGTGCTAGAGATCTCCGATTGAGCTAATTTTTTTAGATATGGTCCAAATAGTATACATAATATACATATCCAAAAATCAGCTCATTTGGACAACCTTAAGAAACTAAACAAAACACAAAACCTAAAAGCTTATCATGTGCCCTAAGGGCACATGTTAACAAAATCCAACTTAAAAAGCTAATCACAAGGAAGACCCATGCATCAGTAAATATATAATTGAAGTACAGCAGCTTAGTTGTAGATGTGATGTTTCAAAGCAGAGAGAAATATATTAGATGCTAAACTAATACAAGTGAGACCAAATACTACCAACCAAAGAATGCCACCTGTATATCACAAAGTGGGACCCACATTATATTGCCCCTGATAAATCACGTGGGCTAACTCTTAAGTACAGATGGCATGTTTTTATTGGTCCCACTTGCATTTATTTTAAAATCAGGATATAAAAGTACATTATTTTTGTATAGAGGATTTTGTTAACATGTGCCCTTACGGCACATGATAAGCTTTTAGGTTTTGTATTTTGTTTAGTTTCTTAAGTTTGCCTAAATGGACTGATTTTTGGATATGTATGTTATTTATAATATTTGGATCATATCTAAAAAAATCAGCTCAATCCGAGACCTCTAACACCCTCTAGCACCACAAATACTTAATTTTAACTTTAATAGTGTGAATGAACGGCTGACATTTAAAGTGATTTGTTTAGAGGGTTAGATATTTCTGATTAAGCTAATTTTTTGTGGACATCTTATAAATAATGATAATATTATGTCTACAAAAATTCAGCTGATTTGAAACCCTCTGACTAGCAAAAAAAACTCCTTCAAAACAACCTTATCGTGTGCCCTTAGGGCACACGTTAACAGGACCCATAGTTAAAATAGCATTTACTCTTAATAAATACGTCATCATGTGCCAGTAGAGATGTCAGTATCTTAATATTTATGATGCCAACAATCTTCTCCCCAAGATTTGAGGTTTTGCTGATGCATTTAGAGGATTAAATATACACTGTTAAATTGTTCAATGATGAATGATGATCCTTTTTTTTGTAAAATGGGTTTCATTGATGGTCCTGATCTATTTGACTGGAGAAATACTTGGCCCACCAACTGGTGGGGCCAATTACAGACTGATGGGCTAAGAACATATTGATGGGCCTTTTTCAGGAGCCCATGATGAAAATGCTAAAATACAAGGGCTAATAGTTTGTTTGAGAGCTAGAGCTAGAGTAGATTTTGATTAGTTATTGGTTACTCTTCCTACCCACTTCTTAAAAAAAAAATGATGGATGATTTGGAAAGAAAAATATAGATTGGAAGGGAAGAAATGCCACGTGGACACATGAGGAAAGTTTGATAGAAATAATTTTAATAATGAGAGGGCAGTTGGTTGAGAGTAAGAAATTATGAGGCATCCATCTTTCTCTTTTGTTAGGTTATAGGGGCATCTAGCTTTCATGTACCCAACTCCACCATCTCTTATATTAATGAATATTGCATGGACTTGGACCACTTTGGTGGACCCCTCTATCTCTCTCGTACAAGACCATGATGAAGGATTATGCTTAGAAGCTAAAATTTTGTAGTGGTAGTAGAGAGAAAGAGAGAGATGACCAGATCAGATGGTTAGTAGTAGTATTTTGTTTTTAACCATTCAAAACTTATTATATGATAGCTTTTGTTTTTTTCATTTTTGACTTTCTTTGGAGTAGTTGGAAGTATTTATGATTGAAGGAACCCTATTATTTAAGTTTCTTTGGTCACATTAATAACGGTCTAAGGTCTTCCCATCCCTTCCCTTTCCTTTCCCCATTCTCATATTGAGCATACTTACTATCCCAGTGATCCATAAATGTCTAGCAGTACCTACTATTCATCATAAACCTACATCCATAAAAGCATTTTTTTTTTTGGGGGGGGAGGATTATAAACAATTTTAAAGAAACCTCAGATGGTAACTAGTGTCTATTAAACTCAAGCTATCTAATAGTGTCTTCTTTTTTAACTTTCCAGCAGGGACTGCTTATAAAGTGAAAAGCACAAATTCTTTGAGACAGAAGAATTTAGGTATCAATCAATCAATCAATGTCTTCATCACTGCTGTATTTTTTGCGAAGTTGGAACATTTGCATCCAAAGAATTCATTCTATCCATTGCAAGACAGAGAGAGTTCTAGAGAGAGAGAGAGATAACGAACAAGAAGAAAGACAAAGAAAGAATCTTTACTTGCCTCTCTTCCATCTTCTCCCACTCATTGCCTATCAGAAGAAAGAAAAACAAAATTAAGTAACAAATCTGTCTTTCTAAGTACTTCAAAAGCGATATCACAGTGGTCCTCAAGGGCCTGTCTTTGATGGCTAAACGATCCCACAGGGCAGGTGTGCCCTGTATATACTACTATATATATACCACCCTCCCTGATCTTTTCACCCATAAAGTTGGGTAAAGGGCAACGAGTGAACATGCATGAATATAACTCAACTTTCATAGAAGATTAAAAAAACAACACACACACACACACAATAGGGTTCAAAATAGCATTCTATTTTATGAGTTCCTGATAAAAGCCTGTCCTATAATTGTTTTCATAGATTCACCCAAATTCATGTGTTTTATGAGTTTCCCCGGTAAAAGATGAATCCATATCATACAGAAAACATCCCAAACCACGAGCTAAGATTTTGACCAGGCAATCCTGAATTCAGTTAAGCAATTGACACCTCAGTCATTTCCTGTTCAACGGTGCTAGGGACTACTGGGTAGTACTTGTAGTGGAGCTCGCCTACATCGTCCCCAGATAGCTTCTTCCATCCATCAGGTCCAACATAATACACTGCAACAAAAGAAACACAAGTTAATAGTTAATACCCATAGAGGGAGAAAAAAAAAACACTGGGAGAGAGAGAGAGAGAGAGAGAGAGAGAGAGAGAGAGAGAGTACCGCTAGCAACTCCACCACTAGCTGCATCACGGAAGGTTGCATGGTAAATAGCTCTGCGAGCTAGTTCTGCAGCTTCCTCAATTGACATGTCATATTTATACCCATTATCCAATACACCATAAGCATACGGTGAACCAGATCCAACAGAAAATCTTGTTCCTTTCAGTCGTCCTCCTTCGCTGTCTACGTAATACAGTCCAGGACCCTAAAGACCACAAGAACAAAGAGCGAGATATAACTTAACCAAAATGAATGCCCAAAAACAACTTTTCTATAAACAGGTAAAACAGACATTATGTGAGATGGACAGCATTATTACCTTCTCATCCCATCCTGCAATCATGGTACCGACAGATAGACCCATTCCGCGGTATGAGTAGAGAATGTTGGCCAGAAGCTTCGATGCTCCTGTAACAGAAATCCTTCTCTTGTTTGCCAGCTCATGCAACCGACACTAGATATACAAAGCAAACAAGACAAACTTGTTAGTGTTAGAAATCAACCAACAATATACAGAAGTAGAAGTTTATTAATCACCTAGAGTTTAGAGTCTTTTGTATAGTGAACACGGATGCGTTCAAAACCCACCATTATATGATTCAGTTTTCCTAACAAAATATTAGGTAGTTCCAAGAACAGAACAATCAGATATATCTTGGCCAGTTTACCAATTTCTTTGACCATCCAAAGAATGTGATACAGCATACAATTATAATTATTTTTTTTCGATAAGCCACATAATTATGACTATCAAATCTGCTGGACCTTTGATCTTTTCTATAAGAGAAGGGATCAAATGACCCATAGATTACCCATGGCAGTGAGGCCCACATCGATATGATCCAAGGGATAATTTCAATTGAGGATGTTCCCCTCGCCGTTTAGATCACAATTTCCATATATGATGATCAACATGGTGAGGAGTGCATCCTAACCGGAAATCAGCCTTTGGATCATCTCCATGTGGTCCCCACATCCATGGGTAATCTGTGAGTCATTTTTGAAATGGGTCATTGGATCCCTTCTCGCTAAACAAGCTATTATGAGAAGTCATCATAATAGGTTTACCTTAACACCCAAATTTCTATGCCAAAATTGACAGTCTGCGGCCCCTCCAGCCATTGTGCCAAGCATGTAAGGATTAATTTCAATGATTTTCTTAACAGATTGTGATGCTGCAAAAATAGGAAACTGTATGAGCTTTTTCGATTGAACTAATGTAAATAATCCAGCGGGAGCGTAAATCTCTCAACAACAATCACAAAACCCTAAGTTTTTGAAGAACAAACCCTAAACCTCATTCTTAATTGATAATCTTCTCCAACATAATCCCTTCAAAAAAAAATCTTCTCCAACATAACAAAACTGAAAGAGTCATTAAAACAAATCTAAAAAAGGTAGACTTACAAAGAAAACTAACAGTTATCCCTCAAAATAGAAGTAGAAGAGAAGAGAAAAGAAAGAAAGAAAACAAGAAGGGGGCGGGTGGTGATTAAGTGACCACATGCTGGCTGCATGTGACTAATCTATGCAATTCACACCAAAAACTTATACAGTTTTACCACATAACAAATGGGGCCATAGGAACAAAAGCATTTTTCAATTTTTTCTGAAGCGAAATGACCATTGATAAAGTTCCAAATATTCTATATTCCTGCTCATTTTTATACTATTACAAGCTAAGCCAACATAATTTGACCAAACAAGTTCTCATGTGAAATGCATGGACATTGTCAAAACTATGCCCTGCAAATATCTTATTTTACCTTAATCTGGATCTTAAAGTTTGGCCAGAGTGCACTGAATATAACTTAATGATTTCACTACTACACTTCCTCGCAAAATTTAAAGGAATTTTTTTTAAAAAAAAAAAGTATATTGAAAGGATTTTTTGGGAGCTCTTAGAACATCTTTCTACTGCATAATCAACTACTCTTCAATCCTTTGGAGCTCAGAGCTCTTACATTATGATCTAACAGCGAAGATGGTTTGGGCTGCATTTAGTTTCCCCCTTTATCATCCAATAATTATTCATAGTAATATGAAATTCAAGGACACACGCACTGGCATGCAACTGTCCAATGGGGATTATAAATACAATGTGTGAATTAAGCAATAGTCCAAACAAGGAAAAGCAATTGCATAGGCCCCTCAAGGTTTGCAACGTTCCATTGGGGACTAAGTTCAAAATGCAACTTGGGAAATAGCCTAAATAAGAAAAAGTGACTGCATGATTCCTCAACCTATGTAGGCTGTAGGCCTATGCAGAAGGACTGAGTATTCGTGCAGAAATGCAAGTGATTACTTTGAAAGTTCATCCGAAATATCTATAAGTCAAATGGCATGTTTCTAAAAGAGGTGCTCAAGTTTCACCAGGTAACAGTACACACACACACGAGTTCACCAGCATTGCAGATTTACTAACATCCATATGGGCTATGGCTGTACCAACAATCTCAACACAAGTCTACAGCGTATGACAAGCATCATGTATCACGTTCAAGATGACCAGAAGCAATTTCCATACAGGAAATTTACGTGTCCAATATACCTTAGGTTTCATGAAATAACTCTAAAGAACTTTAATGAATCACAATGTGTGTATTATTCAATTAGATCAATATGAAGCACCTATTTCAGACTATGATTATGTAAAATAATGCAAAGCATACTGAAGTTACTGAACCACTAGGTGTAAGTGAATTAAGTATCAAATACATACAGATATATCCTCCCATGCTAGCTCGAGAGTCAGCTGCAACCATGACTCCTTCCTTAAAAATGAAAGCAAGCGTGGTTGTCCCTTTTGCTGGTTTTACCATTTGTACGGATTTTTTCTGAAACCCATCAAACTGAAACAAGGAGAAAAAGAAAGTCACATTTAGAATTAACGGGTACCTGAAAATGGCATATTCATAGATAAAAACCAAAAACGGATTGAACTCACATCATTAGTAATAGGGAGCTCAAATGATGGGGGCGCTGAAAAATCGGCGTCGAGCTCATTGCTTCCACCAAGAAGGATGGAAGAAGAATTTTCAAGACCACTATCAAGCTTCATGCTTATACACCTACAATGTAACATAATTAATTTTTCTGTTCACTTTTCTATTACAAATTAAATAAAAATATATATGAATCTACGGTTTGGTTTCTAAATATAATTCGAACCTAAACTCAACAATGGCGATTAATTTCTTTAGATATCATAAAAAAAAACCCTAAAAATCGAGAAAACAACAATAACGAAGACCTAGTTCCTTGTTTGAGTATCGATCACGCCGAGAAAACAAAAGAAAAAAAAAAAAGGAGAACAGTAATGAATAAAATTCTAATCGATGAAGAACTTAAAATCTCTAATAAGGCAACACAGAAAGCCGTAAAAATATATATACAAACAACAGAAAAAGTTGGCGAATTTTCAACCATGGAGACTGATAAGAAATATCTACCACATAGTCTTACTAGCTCTAAAGCATTCGAAGAAAAACCCTAAAACTAGAAGTTCGTTATCAGATCCAAGAGTCTGCAGAAACTACAGAGACACAAATACAAACACCATGTAACTCATCGTCTTTCGAATAAAAAAGGTAAAGTGAGAGAAACCCTAACCTTTGTTCGGAAAGGAGAAACGAGAGAAATTGACAGAAATCAGATTTCAGAGATTTGAAGCAGAGAGAGAAATAAAAAAGGGAAGCTTTGAGAGCAAGAAAATGTTGAAGTCTGGAAGGGACTGCCTTTTTAAGTAGGGGTGTAACTCGGACAGATGATGGCCCAAATCCTTTAGCTAGCACCAATAAAAAAACGCTGGTGCCCATAATACGGGTCAAAATTGGGCCGCCAGAGTTCAGGTCAAGCCCGTTGGTCTTGGTCTGGGCCTGCCCTAGTTGCACCCTGAATTTCTCAAGGTGTCGTTTTATAGGCTCCCTCCAAATTCTTACTGGCAGGCCCTAATTGTAGGTACCCCTGAAATTTGTATTTGTTACTGTTGGTAGGCCTCAATCTTATTGGCACGCTCTATTTCTGTTAAACGAGATGGACGATTGACTCTCTAAAGCCCAAAAAAAAAAAAAAACAGAGAAAAAGGATGAGGAAAAGGCAAGAGGAGGAAGTTTGATTAGACTACCACTAGTAATTGTGGAATCAAACTAAATTGATCAGGTCCAACCCATTAAAGCAAAAAAGAAATCATTTTTATTTCATTACACGATGTATTTTACCTAAAAAAATCTTAAAACAACAACGGTAACAAAAACTAAAATTAAACGAAAGAAGAAAAAAAAAAAAAAAAAAACCCTAAAATTGCACAGACGTTTTCGTTTAGAACCCATTTGTTCTTCCTGGGTATATGCATATATTAAAAACTGACGTGGTGGGTAATGAATGTTAAAGGAAAAAAATAAAACAAAGAAGTGCTGGCTATGGGGTTCGAACCCATGCGCACTTATGTGCAGAAGATCTTAAGTCTTCCCCCTTAACCTCTCGGGCAACCAGCTACTTGGATAGTTTATAATGTGGCCAAGATATGGTAGGGTTGAATTTGTTGATAAAATAACACTTAGGGCACGGCTAGATTATATTTGGTAATGTTGTTCACCTTGCACAAAATAGCACCCAGTTGAGATCAGGTTGGCGAAAGATTTCAAGCTTTTTCGATGGGCTTTTAGTTGCGCCTCCTACATTGTCATTTGGGCCTGGCAATGCTTGGGCTCGCAGTTCTTCTCACCATTTGTATCAAAGTTTAACTTTTTTTTTTTCTTTTGTTTTTTCATTCCTGACGACGGGATATTGTCAAATTTCAAATATATGTAATAGTATAAGGGAGAAAAATATGTCACCAATAAAAATAGAACACTATCACCAATAGGGGTAGAGGAAGAAGAACATTGTCAACACCAGGCCGCATATATGGTGCCATGAACAATGTAGAGAACTCGCTGAAAACAAACAAAGACGAAAAATGCAATGACTAAAGAAGAGAACTTGCAATTGCCACAACATGCAAAGAGAATTAGCCAATTTACAAGTATCAAAAAATCAACCGACGAAGATAAGAATACGCAAATGCTCATTGTTTGCGCAAAGTCCTCCAAATATAGTTTACACGAGACAAACCCATTACGATAGCACCACGCGGCAAATGGTGCATGTTTGTATTAGCCGTTTATGGAACTTAAATTCACATAAAATATTTCACAAAAGAAAGAAGAAAAAATCATATATATATATATATATATCATTTCTACTATTGATCTACATTTATCAATAGTGAGTTATAATTATATTTTACAGTGTTAAATTGTTTAACTTTTAAAACCAACTGGATCATCAACATAATCTTCTAATAATGCCCTAGCTCTTATTGTTTCTGAAGATCAAACAGACCAAAAAACAAAATTGACACTTTAAATTAATCTTTAAATCTTATTGACTGTACGGAACAGTACCATGATATAGATATATAACAGACCATATGATGACTATCATAGAACAGTATATAGGGTGATGTCGTAAGAGATATCTTTCTTAGGTGGTACGTAGGACCCCTTTTCAGATTCTCGACATTCATCACAATCATAATCATCATCATCATCATCATCATCAAATCTCTGTTAATAATAATTAGGTTTTTTTGGTTTTATTTATTTATTAATAAAGCGGCGCCGACTAGCTCCAATGCCATCATGCTCCATGGTTGGACATGACAGCCGAGTCGTGTTCTCATTGTGAATCTGTCGGTACATTGAACCAGTCGGATGTGCGAGTCTGTGACTTAGTTGGTCCACTAAACCATCTAGCTACCCGTGAAGGTTAGGGCTTGAGTTCAGGTTCGGACCAGGGTACAATTAAGGCCCAACCCGATCAAAATTGGGCCCAATTGAGCTGCAGGGTCGTTACTTTCGCACATGGTAAGATGAAAACCATTCAACCCAATATATTTTTCTTTTTCTTTTTTTGAAGGGGACTATTGTCCAGGTTACATATATGGCGTAGATAAATGTAGTGGCACGTGTGAGAAGCGCCGAGAACATCGTCACTAATGAACGCAAGAAATGCACCCACCAACGGGCACAAAGAAACCGCCAATAATAGCGTACATATATTTATTATCAGATCACATGGGACAAACTTAACGGCAATACTACGCCCAAGAAATTTTGATCCCAAGACCTCTCAATACTTAAAGATTTATGAGAGGGATGCACAACTATTGAGTCAAAGGCCTATGTGCATGCAACCCAATATATAAAGTACCCGGGCTCCTTATAAAAAGAAAATGGTACATGGACTACTCCACTCTTTGCCAATTAATTTTGAATTCAATTTCCACAAATTTAATAATATTCTCTGCATGCATGCACATATGTTTCTAATTTGAGTAGATTTTGAACCATTGGGAAATCAGTGAGTCATAGAATTTCTAACCCTATCAAAATTTAATTATAAATTAACGGTGAAAAAATTATTATTATTATTCTTGAACTTCTTTTTACTATTAGAGTAATTAAACAGTAACATAGTGACTTAGAAAAATCTCCAAATATCATGAAAAAAAATCAGTAAAAAAGCAAAAATATATGGCAATAAGATTTCAACAAAGAATTTTGAAGGTTATCACTGATTCACTACTGTACCACCATTGTGTAAACATTTCCTTGAAAACGATCTTGGGATATAACTTGACGTCTTGACAGCACGTTGAGGTCCAACAACCCCATCAATGAATAAAGGAATCGGTGGGGCCCTATTTTAAATTAATTAATTTTTTTTTTTCATGAATGTTGTTGAGTAGAACAAGGTGGGACCCATTGAATGTTTGGTCCTGATATATAATTCAAATCCACCACAATCTACATCAATTGATCAGAATATAATCTTGAATGGTCGTTGGATCTTTATTGTATTCTATTATATTATGTATTATGAATCGTTATTAGATACTATATGTATATGTACGTTGAATTTGTAGCTATATTATAGGAGTTAGTGGAACATTAATAATTGGCATTATTCATTCATTTATTTATTAAAGATTGGAAGAAGATAAAGTTAGGGCAATAAATTGGAGCTAGAAAGAATTGTCCAAAACTCCAAACATTGTCATATGCCACGCACGTGCTTTTTATATTTCCTCTCTCCTTGGTCTCTTTTGAAATTTTGGATGGAGGCAATTGAAGGAGAGAGAAATTAGTAATGAGAGAAAAGAAACATGAATTAAATAAAAGAATTCATGCACATGGGGTGTAAACATGGGAAAGAATCTCTCTTTACAATTTTATTTTCTTTTTTCAAAATTAAATTAATTAATGAATCTTTCTTTACATGTAATTTGATGATCGAGTATATAGTCACATGAATAGTCCAATATTGTTCTAAAAAAAATAGTCCAATATTATTATTATATACATGTATATAAAAATAAATAAACAGGTAAAAAAATCACAAAATACAAGATTTACGTATATAAAACTCACGAAAGAAATCACATATTAAAAGGTCTACTGATAAATTAGGACGAGTTTATTTAACTAATACTTGAACAAGTTTCTGTGGGATCTAAATAAAGATGATATGAAAAATCACGTCATTCTAAAATTTTCGATCCCATTGAAAGTTCCATAAGTATCATTTAGTCTTAAACCAACATTTAATGTGGGGTAGAAGAGTTAAAATGAGGTGATTTTATATAATGATAATCTATGTAGTGGGGGAGATCATCCTTACCTCACACCCTTTCCTTACATTTTTGTGAGTTATACAAAAATTTTAGGTAAATAAACATGTCATCTCATTTTCTTATCTCATATTTGTGTAATAACAATTATTTGAGAACAAATGTTAGTTAATACAGATCCACATTGCCGACTATAATTATTTGCTAATTTTGCTTCAATTATCTTGGAATCTCTAACTACCCTTTTAAGGCATTCCCTAAATGGGCAAACACTCTTAACAAAAAAAAATTTAAAATCTTCTTTTTTTATCTAATAACAAGACAAGAAATAGAAAATCACAATTTACTTCTTATTTCATCGTTCACGTTGGTTTGGCCCAATATACATAGTATATATCTACGGTAAATATAAAGAGGAGGATCTTTATACATTGTGGTGCTTTAGCCCAATGCCAATTCAGTGTTCACCATTGTCACACAAAAAAAAAATAGCTCATTTTACAATTGATTGTAATCCCGTATATATATGTTAGAGATTCTTAAATGTATCTGCGGAGATGTTGCCAAGTCAATTGAAAAACACAATGTGGAAAGATTTCGCCAAACTGAGTAACATTACTCTATTAATCTTCAACTCTTTTTTACATATTCCAACTACTTCATTCTTATATATTTTGATTATATCAACCTGTAGGACTCAGGTAGAATGAACCAGTAATTGATTTTAATCTACATTTATATTTACACAATGATAAAATCACGTAGATTAACAACCATCGGATTATCTTCACGCCCGAATCCTATCTAATATGTGTACTTCTTTAGCACAAACCCAACAACAAAATCCCGTTATGGCCATCGTAACGTCTAGGGTCTAACCAAGGTGGACATTAACGCACTCATAATTAAGGTTCCTTCTTCGCTTGATAATTTGGAGTATTAGAGTATTTAAATCCTCTTAAATTAAAATACCATGAATTATGGGAAATTAATCATTATGTATTTTATAACTATGAACCCATATATGGAAACGACTATTTGACTCTAATACGTGAAGCTTGTTTCTACTGTTCCCCGTTATCAAGACCATACAATTTTAGATGTCGGTTGCTTGCTTGGGTCCTATCTTGGTTGGGTCCACCATAAAAAAAAAAAAAACATAGTCACTTTAAATTACGAAAATGACCTCATACTCTTTTTGATATGACTTTTCTTCCCCGTTAGCTAGTAGCTATAGTGGTATGTCTCTTCTTCACTGATTTACTACGCGTTTTTTTTTTTAACGAGCAAAATATCGGTTTCTTCGAAGGGAGGCATTGTCCACGTGGTAATAATTATTGAATAAAATTCCGAAAAAGATAAGATGTTGATGAATAGTAAAAAAAATTGCTACTTCATTAACCAACTTGTACGGTGGGCGAACAAAACAACCATCATTCGTCGATCAAGAATTGAATTATAGCCGTTATTGAATGAGGGCTATTTTGTGCACCCTCATTCATTCGTAAAGTGTTTTACAGTGTTAATGCATTTATTTCATGGTTCAATTCACACCGTTAAACACTTAAACTAACAAAAAATAAAAGTAACATGCATAGTAGGCGCACAAAATAGCTCTCTTATCCAATGACTTAGTTGTACAAAATTTCATAAAATCTCCTATCGAAACAAATTATTACTTTGTTTACCACCCCAACTTCCTAAACCTATAAATACTAACTCTCTCTACGCTCATGAGTCGGATGAACAAAATCGGGCGTCAATCACCAAAGGATACAATTCGCGTTGTCCACTTCATCCATCATTCTCGCTCTTGGCTTAAGCCAAGTTTTGATAATTACACATTAACTTTTGGTTTTTATTTCAATTCCACTTCTAAAATAGTACAACTAAAATGAGTGATAATTAATTTCTTTTAGAATTGATTTATGTTGTTTGGTTGGCAAAAATGTCCCACTTACAATTATGAAGATTCTAATTCCGCAAATTAAACGTGGCCTTAAGTGTTAATCATTTAGATTTTGAAAACAATTTTACTAAAAAAAAAAAAGTCGGAGCTAAGGGATTTAAATTCCAGCCACACATCTGGCTAAAATTGAAACCCTTATTAAACTGTAAGACCAAAACTTCATTGGTAGCAAAAAAAATCGGAGTCTTTGGATTTTGTGGTGGTTTTGCTCTAGCTCACGTTACAACTAGGTGAATAATATCAGACTTTATCGTGTTGAAATATCATATTCACCACGTGTCAGCACCTCGACTTTATTACGTGAGCCCCAAATCAGAAAATAAACGTCTGACCGTAATCAATCTGTCTTGCTAAATTTAGACGTTAGTCAAATTTTAACCCCACATATTTTCTCAAATTAGATTCCACTCCCTTCTCTTTTGTATTATTTAGAAGATCACAAAAACACTTTAGAGTTTAAAAATAGGTTTAATTAGTAATACACCCCTCTTGGAATTAGGTCTTGAACTAGATTCCTTTTCTTTTTTTTTTTTCTTTCTGACCATGAGTGATCAGTCAAAGCTGTTGATTGGTGTTTGGTGAATGGGGTCCTGTTAACGTGTGCCCTAAGGGCAAAGGATAAGGTTGTTTTTGAAGGAGTTTTTTTGCAAGTTGGAAGTCTTCAAATTAGCTGAATTTTTGTAGACACAATATTATTATTATTTATAAGATGTTCACAAAAAATCAGTTCAATTAGAAATATCTAACCCTCCAAACAAACCACTTTAAATGTAAGCCGTTCATTCACACAATTAAAGTTTAAATTAAGTGTTTGTGGTGCTAGAGGGTGCTAGAGGTCTGCGATTGAGTTGATTTTTTTTAGATATGGTCAAAATAGTATAAATAATATACATATCTAAAAATCAGCTCATTTGGACAACCTTAAAAAACTAAACAAAACACAAAACCTAAAAACTTATCATGTGCCCTAAGGGCACATGTTAACAAAATCCGAAGTGAATTTAGCGCCGGAGGAAGCGACTAAAATCCAATAGATGGTCGGTTCCAATAAATAAATGGTCGGTTCAAGTACTGCTGCAGTGACAATGTATTCAGTCTTAAACGTACACTGGGAATGTTGTTGATTTTTTACTCATCGGTTGCCAAGCAAAATCGAGTCTCCATATTTTGGAAATGTCCTCTGAAATTTAAATGAAGTGGACAAAACTTGAATAAAAATTGGGTTTGTTATTATTATCTAAAAGAAAATTTTTAATTTTTGTGATTACATTAACAAAGACAAACAAGTACATATGTCTTATGAATGGAAAGATCAATTATGAACAATATGAAATTGTTAGAAAATATTTTTAGGGCCAATGCTAAATCTTTTTTTTTTTTTAAATCGTTCTATGGAGGTAGTTTCTTCAAAAAAACAAAAACAAAAAACAAACATGATTAAAAATGCATAAAAATCGCTACCAACTAGTGAAGAGAAGACGACATTAATTACCGTGAAGAGACCGTTACCAAACAGATATAATAAAAGGGGAATCATGAATGATGTACGTAGAGAAACTATCAACTTCGCCAGCAATATAAGTAAAAAAAAAAAAAACGCATGTAGCACAATAAATGATGTACACCTTTGTAATTCAAATAATACGAGGAAAGAGAAAAGAAAAAAGTGGAGGAGATGTATACTAGGCGTTGTTTCGAAGTTGCGAATGTTTGTAATCTTTTGAAGGCCGCATCCTTATTTACCAAATTCACGAGAGTCCACTGCAAATGATTTCATATGGTTACATCTAGTATATAACCACATAAAAACGAATATGCAAATGGAATTTTTGATGTGCAAATATTCACGACATACCAAACATGGCCTAAGTATCCACATGAATAGAAACACACGTAGTGAATGTGCTTCTATATTAGTGTCATAGGTTTTTCTAATGATAGGACTATTACCCAATCACAAGTACCAGCAAAGGCGTAAGTGAGAAAGCACCACTAATTGACATAGAGAACTCTCCTAACGAGCAGAAATAAATGAGAGAAACCACCAACCTACAAGCACTGGAAGATCAATCATCGACAACAAAGAGTACTCGTACACTCCTAAATTATGCACAACCTCCACAATTTTTTATTTATTCGATACAAATAAAATTTGAATCTATGCCTTACTATCAACAACAACAAACTTTACTGGTTAAACTTGCTGACACTTGCATAGTGTCACTGGCTTTGAGATTTGCATTAATTGGTAAGGGTGTTTATGTCATCTGTTCCATATTATGACTGAACTTATCAACTACAAAACGAACAAGTGGGGAAGTCACCTGTCGGCCGATATAACGGAAGAAAATTTGAAAAAAGCGGCGAAGATTCTAATATGCGATTTAAAGTTAAAAACTGTATTTAATATTCGCCGTAGTTGTAACGCTTTATATATATAAAAAAAAGAACCAAAAATCGGTTCCACTCATCACTCACTTCCATTATCTTATAATTTCTTTTGTTTCTCAGTTGGAGTCGATTGCACCACTTCCAAAAATTCGATGCTCTGAAACTTCTTTTCGAAACCCTAATTCTCATTAACAAGTCTTTAAGAGAGTTACTTTAACCAGATAGACGGTCTAAAAACCCTAGTTATTCAAATTCGTTTATAGTCGATCTCTGTCGAATGCTTCCATGAATCTTCTCTGGAAATTTTTTTTGGGTTTCTGGTAGGTTTCCTGTTTTAATATGTTACTTCTTGATTGAATTTTTGTGATTTAGGAGCTGTGGAAAAGTTAAAAGAGTACTAAAAACGTTATTATCGATGATAAAGATGCTTTTTTTACGGCATGGACTGGCAATTTCGTTTTCATGGATGGCAAAAGTTTATGTTTTTGAGATTTATTGGTGATAAAGATGAAATTTGCAAATGATTTAGGAAGAATCTGAATGTGTGGTTGCGGTTTGAGATCTCAGCTCACGTAAATTGCTTTATTTGAATCCAAATTTTTTCTATTACAAAGTTTCAGATGTGATGTTCTCATATTTTTTTCGAATAGAAGATGTTTGGTGAGACCCAAAATCTGAATTTACTTGTAAACTTTTGGAGGCCATATTTTTCTTTTCTCTAGCACTCATAATTTTCATCTTCTATTTGTCTATCAGTTCTGAAATAGGTTTCTTTCTACCAAGTAGAATAGATATAGATTTCTCTGTTTGTTTCTATTTATTGACGAAAAGGGTTTTCTTCTGGTTTGGTTTTAGGAAAAAGGGTGATTTATGGATCCTTTAAAATAGAAATGAGTTGCTGTAGAAACAAATTTGCGTTACTTATGAATTTTGTTGTTCTCTTGAGCTTCCTCATGATAATAGAATTGGATTCAGCTCTCATTGATTGAAGGAAGAAGTTTTTTTTTTAACTGACTTGTTTCTTTTAATATTTGTTGGTGCATTTCAGCCAGACAAGACATGTATAAGCTCTTCTGATTAGGAATTATGGATGTTGCTGAGGTCGAAGAAAGTGTTTTTGCTGCAAGTGATGCCAAGGTATTAGTTGCCAAAGCGTTCTTGGAGTCTTAGAGCTGTAACAGAGTATTTAATGTTGATGATAGTTTTCTTATCTTCTACTGTAATTGAATTTTTGAAGGAAGTACTCAATATCCAGCTTGACTGGCTTGACCAGACGAAAGTATTAATAGTTTTGTGGTTGCCTGTGCAGTTACATGGAGGGATCTGTAGAATTCTTTCTGCAATTATTTCAAAAATCTTGGGAATTTTTCCGGTCTTAGAAGCATCAAGACCAAGGAGTAAGTCGGGTATTGAGGCCCTATGTTCATTGCATGTGGCACTTGAGAAGGCCAAGAATCTCCTTCAACATTGTTCGGATTGCAGTAAACTTTACTTGGTAAAGATTCTTTCCTCTACTTGAAGATTTTCAATCTATCAGATATGATATGTGATTCATTGACCTACTTGGGTTTCCCTTTTGTCCAAATGTTTTTATTCGGTAGGTTCTGGACCTTCTGGTTAGTTTTGTTTATCTAAATTAAAATTTTGAATTTCTATGTTCAGTTTTTTGGTTCTCATTGGAGGAAGTTCTGGATGATGTTGCTGCACAATTTTCTAGTTTTAGCTTGCGTTTTCATCAGTTCTATTTTTGATGAATCATTAATTAATGACATCATTTTCTAACTTTTAGGCTATAACTGGGGACTCTGTTCTGCTAAAGTTTGAGAAGTCAAGATGTGCTCTTAGGGATAGTCTTAGGCGCGTTGAAGATATTGTGCCGCAAGCTATCGGTTGTCAGGTAATTGACTGCAGATTGTTTTGGTTACTTGATGAAACCTTTTTCATCCATCATTTTGCTGTTGTACAAAGAAGTACCCTTATTCTGTTTGTTATCATCCTTTCAGATTTTAGCGATCGTAAATGAGCTCGAGGAGACTGTGTTCTCTCTTGATCTGTCAGAGAAGCAAGTTGGTGACGAAGTAATTGTGTTGCTCCAGCACAATAGGAAATTTAACCGCAATTCGAATGACAATAATGAGCTTGAAACCTTCCACCAAGCTGCTTCAAGGCTTGGCATTACTTCTTCAAGAGCCGCTGTGGCAGAGAGAAGAGCTCTTAAGAAGCTGATTGAAAGAGCCCGCATTGAAGAAGACAAAAGGAAGGAGTCAATCGTGGCTTACCTGTTACATCTCATGAGAAAATACTCCAAGCTATTCAGAAATGAATTCTTTGACGACAACGACTCACAAGGATCGGCTCCTTGTTCCCCAACCGTTCAGGGCTCTTTTGACGAATGTGGTGTGCCTGGTGAAAATGGCCAAGCCTTTGACCGGCAGTTCTCAAAATTGAGTTCTTTCAATTTTAGGCCTATCGATAGTAGGTCAGAGCAGATGCCAGTACCACCTGAGGAATTGAGATGTCCAATTTCATTGCAGCTCATGTACGACCCAGTGATCATCTCATCGGGGCAGACTTATGAGCGTGTCTGCATTGAGAAATGGTTTAATGAGGGGCACAACACCTGCCCTAAAACACAACAGCAGCTGCCTCATATTTGCTTAACTCCAAATTACTGTGTCAAGGGTCTCATTTCCAGTTGGTGTGAACATAATGGTGTACCCGTCCCCGATGGTCCCCCAGACTCTCTTAATTTGAAGTACTGGAGGTTGGCATTATCGGAGTCTGAGTCCACGGATTCAAGATCCATGGAAAGCATTAGTTCCTGCAAGGGAGTCAAAGTTGTTCCTCTGGAGGAGAAAGACATGCTTGAGGAGCTCGAAGGGAATGGGATGAGAAGTGCAATGGGAGAGGAGGCAGATAATTTTGAAAGATACAATAGCTTACTAACCATCCTTTGTGATGGGGAAGATTTAAGTAGACAGTGCAAAGTGGTAGAACAGATACGTCTCTTTCTGAAGGTTGATGAGGAAGCAAGGATGTTTATGGGAGCTAATGGGTTTGTTGAAGCACTGGTGAATTTTTTGAGTTTGGCTGTACATAGTGGTAACGTGAAGGCTCAGGAAATTGGAGCTATGGCTCTCTTCAACCTTGCTGTTAATAATAACAGGTCTGTACTACTTTCTTTGTACTTCATGTTTTTGAAGTGTGACTACATATCTTACTATATAGTCTCTTATATGGATGTTAATTTTCATCTTTCGCTTCATTAGTTCTGGGCCGGTTTAAAAAACAAAAAAAAACTACAGCTAAATCTTATAATTTGTAATTTATTCATGTTTTTCAGGAACAAAATGATGATGTTATCTGCAGGGGTAATCCCAGTGGTGGAGGAAATGATTCTGAACTCAAACTGCTATGAATCAGCGACTGCACTCTATCTTAACCTTTCGTGTCTTGAGGAAGCCAAACCATTATTGAGCCAAGCAGTTCCTTTCTTAGTCCAGCTCCTCAGTGCTAACTGCGAATCGCAATGCAAGCTTGATGCTCTCCACACCCTCTACAATCTCTCAACCCATTCGCCCAACATCCCCAGCCTCCTCGCAGCTGGCATCCTTGAAGGGCTTCAGGCCCTCCTCACAAACCCTGCTGATGGGGAGTGGGTTGAAAAGTCCATTGTTCTTATTATAAACTTAGCCTCAAATCAGTTGGGAAAAGAAGAAATTACATCAGCTCCGGGTCTTATTAGTGCACTGGCAGCTATCTTGGATATGGGTGAGTTGGTTCAGCAGGAGCAAGCTGTTTCATGTCTTCTGGTTTTATGTAATGGGAGTGAGAAATGCAGTGAGATGGTGCTGCAAGAGGGGGTGATACCCGCACTGGTTTCAATCTCAGTAACTGGGACAACAAGAGGAAAAGATAAGGCGGAGAGGCTTTTGATGCTTTTCCGAGAACTGCGTCAACGCGATGCATCATCAGATGTTGATATGCAGGAGCAGGCTGAGGGGGGTAGCATGGCGGGTGCGCCTGCTCCAGAACCAAAACCGCCGTGTAAATCAACTTCGAGAAAGATGGGAAGGGCTTTGAGTTCTATATGGAGGAACAAACAATTTTCAGTTTATCAGTGTTAGAGGGCAGTTAAGTAATGGATACCCTTGTAAATTTCTGTTGTATCCTTACTTTTGCATTTCCTTTTTTTCTTTTAGCTGTGGGCATTATTTATTCTTTGCCTTGAATGAAAGGAAAAAAAAAAAAGGTGTACAGGTCATTGAAGTCATTGGTTTGTTGTTTCTTCCTTTGATTTTAGGTCAGTTTAGGTATGACAAAGAATTTTGTTTTTGACAGTGTTGAAGTATTCATTCCATCGACTGTGAAAGGTTTTGAACTTTCTTACTTTTCTGTTGGAAAGAGAAGGTTACAAGGGATGTACTATTGAGTATTAGTGGTGCCTTCTTTCCCCATATCCTTTTGTGGTCTATAAATATATGAATGTATTGGGAAAATTGTAGTTCTCACAAGTTTCTTCTTACATTTTGACAAATAAAAACAATAGAATACAACATCCAGAAGCCCGTCTAGCTCAGTTGGTAGAGCGCAAGGCTCTTAACCTTGTTGTCGTGTTCATACATTAATCCCACATCGGTTAGAAGAGCAAGGGGAACTCTGCGAAGCTAGTTATAAAAACAACCCTAGGTCCTGATTGAAAACATACTTACCTGGACGGGGTCTATGGGTGATCAAGGAGGCCCATGGCCTAGGTTGGCGGCCTCCATTGCACTTTGGAGGTGCGCCCGCCTAACGTCTCCCCAATGTGGGAGAGTGTACGTCATAATTTGTGTCAGCGGGGGTACGCGTTCGCGCGGCCCCTGACCCAATTCTTCAAATCTAATCTTTGATACCATATTAAGTTTATGGGCATCCAACTTAAAACCACTTCGTGAACTTTCATTTAAGCTCGCTTCTAATGCTTCCAGAACGAACAAGATACAGGTTGAGAAGGGGGAAATGGGGAAGAAAAGAAGGGGGAGTTAGCTAAGTTAGAGATGTTCCTATGCCCATTCCAATCTTGTCTAACTTTGCTAACTCCCCCTTCTCAACCCGTCCTTTTTCCGGTATGCCGCTCCGCAAGCAAGGAGTGCCACGCTTGACAATGAGTGGTGTGACCCAGGATCATTATATATTAAGTTTGTTGTGCTCTCATATCCCATGTGGGACTATTCTCATCACTGGCCAGTGGACTTTGATAATTGAATTGAAATAAAAAAAATTGTTAGAATACAAAATTTACAATTACAGGAAGAATCCAATTTAGATTCAACAATTTTTTACAGTATCAAGAACCCAATTTTCTAGTATTCTTTATTTGGTAAAAAAGCTTGTGTTTTTTATAGCAAGCAAAAATCTGTTTTAATTAATCAATTTTCTTGTGGAATCTCTGAGCTTGGTACCGAATTTCAATCGCTGGTAATCAAACTTTTTAGAGTACTGGCCAGTACTGGATCTGAAATCTGCTAAAAATATTGAGGACAAGAAAAAAAGAAAAACAGTTCAGTTTAGTTCAGTTCAGTTCAGTTGGCTTGAAAATTTTAAAGTTAGATTCAACAAATTTACAGATTTAGAGAAACAACAGAGAGAACCTTTTACACATCTTGGAACATTTAAATTCATCTCTTCCTCATCTTCTTCGCGGCGTCGCGGCCTACATGTCGTACCACCCTGCGGCAGAAAAAAGCTTTAGAATTGGGTCTTCTTCCTTCACAATTTCATCACTTTGTATTTCATTAGTCACACTTACATCCTTATTATTATTATTACTAACTATTTTGGGTTTCATCTGTTGCTGGCTGCTTTTTTCATCTTCTTCTTTCTTCATGCCCATCTCTAGGATTGTCTTGTAGGTTGTGTTTTCATTATCTTTTTTCATCCCCATCTCTAAATATTCCACCTCTGCTCCCTTCTCCATCTCATCCTCATTGACATCTTTTTTCTTGATGAGAATATCTTTGTATGTCTCCTTTGCTACTTCGCAATCACCTTGGTCACTGGATTCACTCGCTACTTCGCGACGATGATCAGTACAATTATCCTGCTGATTATGATCAATGGCTAGTTCATGATCATGAGAGTTGATGTCAATTGTGATCTCTTTCTCTTTTGCTCCATCTACTCCCCAGTCGATCAATGTTGTTACATAGAAATTCAATATTATGATCAACTGGGCCGAGGCCCAATTCAGATATGGCACTCTCCCTATCATCACTGGAAACTGAACCACCGCATTGTCGAATCTCTCAGGTAGGGTCTTCGAGACATGGACGAGGGCGTCGATCTTGTCGAATACATAGGTTGATGGTGGGAATAGAGTCTCGACCACGTTTTCAAAGGTTAGGATTTGATCATCTACGAAGGAGAGGATTGCTAGCCAGTGATTTTGTAGGATGTACAAAATTGGGCCTACAAATGTAGCTAATTTTTGTGTTGTAGAGCCCAGTGGACCAGGTAAAGTCTCTGCTTTTTTGTAGGCCTTGTAAGCTGTGGTTAGCATTGCAGTTCCACAAGTATGTAAAGGACCAAGTCTATTGGTGTTCCTTGCAGTCTCCATTGAAGATACCTAATAAAAGGTTAGACAAATGTGTTAGATTCTAAGTAAATTATGTGGGCTTGGACATTTGATGGGTTTCTTATAGGTTTCCAAAATCAAGACAAACATAAAAGCGTAGGTGTCACTCAGTTGGGGTGAAAAAGGTACATTGACAGTGCAGACCACATTAGCGAGGAAATCATCCTCACAAAATCAGCTTTTGGGTCATATTTATATGAGCTCATAGATCAGTGTAAACAAAGTGTAAGAATAAGCATAAAAAGTGAAGTAAATGACATTCACTCCAAGGCCTAAGCTCAATATGGGCAGATTTTAACCCTTTCTTTTCATGTGTTTTTAACCTATATGTTAGAAGTGTAGCCTGAGCAACTACAAACTGCATTCCAGGAGACCGTCATTTGAAGGTAAAAGATATACCGAACCATGTGATGTCAGCACATGCTGGACATATATGTTTCTTCGTGCGAAAGTGATGTTTGTGAGCTACAATGAAAATGTCATAGTGATGCTTTAACCTTCTTATTCCATTTCATCGCTGGAAACTTGTCCGCCGCATTGTCGAACCTCCTGGATAGGGTCTCAGAAGCATGGACGAGGGCATCGATCTTGCCAAATACATAGGTTGATGGTGGGAATAGGTTCTCGGCCACATTTTCAATGGTTAGGATTCGATCATCCACAATGGAGAGCATGGCTAGCCAATGATATTGGATGGCGTAGAATATTGGGCCCACAAAGGTAGTTAAGTTTTGTGTTACTAAGCCTACTGGGCCAGGTAGTAAACCTTCAGCTTTTTTGTAGGCCTTGTGGGCTGTGGTTAGGATTGCAGTTCCACATGTGTGTAAAGGACCAACTCTACTGGTGTTTCTTGTGGTCGCCATTGAAGAAGATACCTAAAGAAAAGTTCAGGGAGACGTGTTAATTATAGGTAAAGGGGAATTTTAAGGCACCTCCAATATGTTATTGGCAGGTCATTGGACTTGGTCAATTTATTTTGACTCCACAATTACTAGTGGTTAGTTCTTTGGTCAAACCTCCACCTCCTCCTTCTCTTTCTTTACTTTTTTTTTTTTTACTTCTCTGGCTAAATATTTAGAATCTCATTTGACCAAAGTAGAGGGTGCCAAAAAGATGAGGGCATGCTAACAATAACAAATGCAACTTGGTAGGTGCCTACAACCGAGACCTGCCAATAAGATTTTGGAAGGCGCCTATAAAACGACTCGTAGGTAAATTATGCGGGCTAGCTGGGACATTTGTTAGGTTTCTTCAATTGGATCATAGTGATCATACTTGGTTTCTACAGAAATCAAAATTTTCTTTTCTAAAACTTTCATGCACCTGTAAATAAGATGAATTTATTAAGAAAATAAAACAACAAACAATTATTATTATTTTTTTAGTAGAAGTATATAAAAAATGTACCGTAGAGGAAAAGGTCCCAGGTTCCATTGCTTCTCCTTCCAATTAATTTCACCTGTAAATTAAAATAAAGACATGCAGAATCCTAAATTTTTTTTTTAAAAAAACGAGAAACTAAAATAAATTAAGGAAAAAAAAAACTAAAAAACTAAACCTGATAGATGGAAGAAGAATTCAGACAATAAATCTTCAGAGAATTATAGAGGCCGGGCGAGACAAAGATGTGCTAGCTCCCTTCTATGCAAATTCCTAAAAATTATCGGTTCATATCCATTTTCGCCTCAATATGCTCTCTCTCTCTCTCTCTCTCTCTAGCCCTCTCTTTCTCTCTCTACCGATCGATGATCAATGGAATACTTGTTTGAACGGTTTCACGTTCAAATAGGACTCGTGGCCGTGGGGGGTGAAAAAAAATTAGAGATGGTAGCGCGCAGGTCACTTTTTCTCAGTTTTCTAACCACTTGTATCTTCGTACCTGGCTTTCTTTTTCCTGACTGACCAGTTGTATATATGGAGGCCATGCAAGGTTTTTGTTTTTATATGTATCTTTTTATAATCTAGTTTTTAGTTAGTTTTAGAATTTTATTTTGAAGTATTAAAGTTCAATTTTAATAAAGCAACGTTTCTTTTTATATGCAAATATTATTTTTTAATAAAATAATGGTTTATTGGATAGGAAATTAATCATTTCCTTTTGAAATACTCTTTATTTTAGCTTAACCATGCTTTTTAAAGTTTTATTTGATTCATAAACATTTTTTTTTTGTAAACTTTTTTTTTCATGCTTGATAAAATAATAATAAAAAACACTTTTTTACATTAATTATTTCCACATTTTTAATACCTAAAATGATTGCATAACTCAATTATTTGTTCTTTTAATAGAGTAGGAATCCTCATACACTTTTTTTTTAACACTATTTTGTGTGGCTCACATGTTATATATGATCAAGGGGACAAGGGTTGATTTTTTTTTTTTGTAAAGATGTTCTCGAATGAGATCATTTGATTCAACTTCACAAAAAATTATCTATTTTTAAAATTTATAATTTTTTTAAATAATTTTTATATACACGTGTGTAAAGATTGATGTAAAGGTTGATTTTCAATGAAAATGCCCTTGACTCTCTTCATTATAGAGACCATTTTCATTGAAAATCAGCGCACTGTAGGATTTCAATTTAAAATCGTGCAAACTACTTATTTTCATTTTTTTTACGGTAGATAAAATTTTATGTTTCTACTTGTTAGAGTGATTGAAAACGTAATTGTCCAAATTATAGGTCTTAGATATCAAGTCCAATTTTAAAAAAAAGAAAAGAAAAACAGAGTCTGAGTGCCCCAAGAGAAAAACAGGGTGGTCCAAAAAAAAAGAAAAAAAAACTGAATTTGGATGGTGTCAATTGTCAAACACAGATCGGATTAAACTTATCTCTCACATCAAATAGGGTTATTTCGCGCCAAAAAAAGTGGAACAAAGAAGAATCGAATTTGATTCTCAGATCGTCGCTTTTGCGCCATTGTTGAGAAGGATGATTCCCTTATCGCTTCTCCACTTTCAGATAATGGACTGGTAAGCTTCATCGCAAACCCTAATATGGCATTAATAAAACGAGAAAAAATTAGGGCAAAGTAATTGATAGACATTTAGTAGTTATGCTAACTTAATTACTCATCGTCATCCCGATAATGTCTAGTCCGGATTGTTCGTCCGGTAACGATCTTCTCCAACTACGAACAATTCGTATGTGTTGCTCTTATTGTTTGTTGTACATAAAAATTAGGTCAAAATAATTGTCGTTCAAGTTTTTATTTATTTTTATTTTTTTGTACATAAAATGTCAGTCCTTTTTCAATTTTAGTAAATCCTTTGATTTTTCTGTTGATCTTGTGGTGTTATTCCTTTTTTTTTATGATTTCAATTCTTGTAAAATTTCCTTTTTTTTTTCTCTAAGATACTGTCCCTTTTTGGTTGATTTCTTTCTTTTTTCTTTGATTATTTTTCTTTTATAAATGATTTGTAATCTCCATCAATTTCTTATTTTCTTTCATTTCTCCCTGGTTGTTGATTAAGTTTTCCGCTTCAGGATTCTGCGTCTATCGATATGTACGGCTTAGGTTTGTTTCATTTTCTATCTGTTTCCCTCTTTGTTTGTTTGTTTGTTTGTTTGTTTGTTTGTTTGTTTGTTTCGCAGTGTGTTAGCATTTTTATTTATTTATTTTGTGATAAAGGTCTAACACAAAATGGTATGTTCTTGGAACGTAGTTGAAGTTTCTTTCATATGAATATATATGTATATTTTTTTTTTGGTGGGATTGGTGCTCGTAATTCATTATCATGATTATCCTCAAATGGGATTTCTACTTCTTCGTTTTTTATTTTACAAGATTTTAAAGGGATAAAGATAAGATTGCTCATTGCTCCTTCTAGGGCCATTTGAATCCTTCAAGTGCATCATATGTGTATTCACCAGGAATGCCAAAGATGTGAAGAAATTTTTTCTGATTCGGACTTTGCTAAACTCACATAGGTTTTCACTGCCTCATCCTCCACCAGGGGCCTAAACTCCAGAAGACAACATAAGAATCTTAAAATGTACTTCAATTCTCATTACGTATTTTTGTTGAACTACATGTCCCATGAGTTAAAGTGTAAGCTGATATTGGTGGTCCTTCCTCACCAGTTTACACTATTTCCTATCAACTATGCTTTAAGTCCTTGCAATCATGGGTATAACTACAGGACACTGTTTGATGTTTCTCTTGGTCAAGTTCCAATAAAATGTAATTGACAACCACTCATGTTTTGTGATTTCAATATTGAAAGTTTGCATATTGTAAATGCATTGTTTGGAAGAAAGATCATGATCTGTAAAACACTTAGCACCCCAGCAATATGATTTGGCTAGAGTTTCTAAAGTTACATTTTTGGCCAAATCCCCCTTTTTTTGGAAAAAGAATCTATTAAGTTGTTTCACTTGATCTTCCATGGATTTTATGCTGAAGATTGTCCCAAGATCTTTTTGTTTGGGAGGGTGGATTGATAAGCTGTATGGTTTATCTGCTGCAGGCATACCTGGGGATGGAAGATGCTTGTTCCGGTCCATCGCTCATGGGGCCTGCTTGAGAGATGGAAGGCCACCTCCAAGTGAGAGCCGTCAAAAAGAACTCGCAGATCAGCTCAGAGATAATGTATGCAATGAATGTATTTCCTCTTTCAGAGGGAATGACCGTATCTATACATATAATCTAATCTATTTTGTGGTTCATCTTGTGTTTATTTCAATGTTTAAAACTCAGCGAGTTAATTCAGGACTTAACAGAGATAGTTTTGCCTGAAATGAGCTTGAGTTTTGGAAAAAAAAAAATTGGCAGGTTCTTGGTATTCTTTATCAATTAGTCAGGTCAGAGAATAATGTGACTTAGCTGCTTCTCTACTTGGCAAATTCTTTGACAAGTTGGATGGTTAGCTAATTGGTTTCCTATACGATTCTTAAGATAATTTCATTTGCTTGTGTTGCTTGGTCAAATTCTTATTTGGTTTAGGAGGCTTTAACAATGTAGTTGAATTCACCTTCTTGAACTTTGATTTACCTTTTTGATGTTATTGAACTGCACATAAGTCCTTTCTGAACTATTATTCCTTTTTATTCTTAGATTGCTTTATCGATTTTGAACACATTTCATCTTGTTACAACCTTTCTTACCCAGAGTTTGACTTTGTTCTAACAGGTTGCTGATGAGTTTATCAGGAGGCGTGCAGAGTCTGAATGGTTAGTTTCCCTGAAGGTCCTTTGTTTAAATTCCCACATATCATCAATTTTGCCTTTGTTTCAGTACTGATTTATGGAAGACCAAACATAGTAAACTTGATTGGCTCTTCAATAAGTTTTTGTCTTAGTGGGAAATGAAGTCTTCGTCATTGACAGTTGAATAGTTTGTTTTTAACTACAATCATAGCTCAATTCTGTAAGCAAATAGTCAGTTGATCTACCAATCCTAAAATATGTGTCTACCTGTTGAACATTTCTATAAATCGAACTTGTAGCTCGAACTTGTAAAGTTGTCAATATTGTATGTATGCGGTTTTAGGGGTGGGACTACTGTCCCTAATACTGCCTACCTACGCAAACTTGTTAAAATAAAACACCAGCATAAGCAATTCTACATTATCTGCAGGTTTGTTGAAGGTGATTTTGACTCATACGTAAGGCGGATGAGACATCCTCTCACTTGGGGAGGAGAACCTGAGCTGCTCATGTCCTCACATGTACTGCAGTAAGTCTTAACTCTCGAATTATTTTCAATCTTAATTGCTAACTGTATAATTTTACTATAAATCTCCCTGGATGTTTATATCCCATGACTAGCTGTTCAGATGACCTTAACCACTTCATTAACAGTTAGCTTTAATGCATAAAAAGAATATGGTTAATAATTGGGAAAAAGTCCAGAGCTGAACCATCTGTTGTTTCTACAGTAGTTGTTATGGTGGCTTGAGAAGTGGTTCGCAGATTGAACCACCTAGGGTTGCAGGACACAAGTTTGTGTCTGCTCAACATTGCAAAATACTTCTTCTCTCTCACAAAATGGACATATAGAGTCCCTTTAATTTTTTTGAATTGTTCATGTAAACCATGTTGATGTTTTGCAGAGACTAATAATGTTATGTGCAGGATGCCTATTTCTGTGTATATGAGGGATAGCTCTGGAAACCTCAACATTATAGCAGAATATGGTCAAGAATACGGGAAAGAGAATCCTATCCGCGTACTTTATCATGGATATGGACACTATGATGCATTGGTGAGCCATTCTGGTGGGCAACACTTCAGATGGTAAGATCTATCCATATGGGTTTTATGCTCTATCTCATATATATATATATATATATATGCTTTATTTTTTCCCTGGTCAATTCTCAATTGACTTAACAAAAAATGGGATGGTGCAGATAATAACTGTTGGGTTTATTTTGACATTAGTGATAGAGAATATGTACTTGATTAAACTGCAAATTGGGATGCCAACGGATATACTATTATAATGGATAGTGCAGTATCCGAATCGGATTATATTTTCGACTTTCCATTGACCCCTTCACTTTTTTATTTCATTTAGAGGATAACTCACTTTTAGATCTGAACTTTAGAGAAAATCAAACAGTTTGAAGTCTGTTTTTTTGAGTTCTCATAATCTGAAGTCTGAGTTTTTTTTTTTTTTTTAAATCAATCAATTTGGAGTTTCACAAAATTCTTTTTTGTGGTATTTTGGCAGGGGAAACAGAAGATTTTTTTGATCTGTTGGAGCAACAAAAGATGAAAATGGTGATTGCAAAGAAAAGATTGTCAAGACAGACTTGGCACCACTTGAACAATGTCACTATGGGATTATTTAACAGTGATATTCATTTTTAATAAAATAAAATTTGCGATTTCTTTGGAATTTTTATTGAATTATTGTATTTTTTATTTTCACGAACTTTAGGGGTTTTATATAATATTAGATAGATTATTCCTATATTCCACGTCAGTTTTTTAATAATTACAAATATTTATAAACAAAAATAAAATAGTACTTTATTTGACACGTGTCTGTGGCGCATCTTTGTATCTGTGACCGGCTGACTGCGTGGCACAGTACGATGCCACGTAGCTCTCACAAGAAAACCCACAGTTTAAAAAAGATGATATTTGGCTGTTGATAAATAATGTCTAGAGTGCGTATTAGCGGCGCTAGATATGGCCACGTAACGTACTAAGACCACATTGACGATTCCTAGACGTTCGATGTCAATTAAGCGCTGAAGGCGTCGCGTACAACTAACTTGCGCCGTCTAGCATCTAAGCTTATTTGTCTTTCTTGGCTTTGTTTGTCTAGTAGTGGGCACCGATTTGGCATTTGTAAAACTAACTTAATATGTAACGAAGCCATGCACCTCTGCATCTGCTAGAGAGAAAGAGAGAGGAAGAGTTCTAGAGAGAGAAAGTAGAGAGAGAGAGATGGTGAGAGGAGAAGCATTGGTAGTTTGTAGTGACAAGAGCATGGGTGCAGGGATTACTGTATGGGACATGGAAAGTGGGGATCATCTTCTCCATATACCAACATGTGCTTCACCACCACATGGACTTCTCTGTTTGAGAAATCACTTCCTTGTGGCTTCTCAGGTTCACAAACATGGATCCTTTGGTGGTGGTGCCATCTTCATCTGGCCCTTTAATAAGGTAATTTATTCTTCCTAATTAATTAAATTCCCTCCAACCCACCTCCCATTTTATATTTGCTAATTCTCTCTCTCTCTCTCTCTCTCTCTCTCTCTCTCTCTCTCTGTTTTTAACTAACTAGATTCATGTGATCCTTGAATTGTAGTTGCAAATGGGTATCGTTTCTTATTTCTTCATCATTTATGCATATTTCCTAATTCAATCAATCAATTAAATCCCACTATAGTAGATAGTAGCTCTTTTATCTGTTTCTCATTTTGGGGATTTTTGGGTTGCTAATGATTTTTGTCTGAAATAATTTGTAAGCATTTGATAATTTGTGACTTTTAGGGTTTAGTCTGGTTGTTGATGGATTGAAATTCATGTAGTTTCTAAAAATTTGCCCTGTTGTTTATCTTTATTTTTATTAGTTAGTATCACTACGAGATGTGTTTCAATTGACATGGGACAGTTTGGCCGAGTGGTCTAAGGCGCCAGATTTAGGCTCTGGTCCGAAAGGGCGTGGGTTCAAATCCCACAGCTGTCAAATGTTTTAATATATTTTTGAGTTTTGCTTCTTTTTCTTGCATTTATGAACGACCCAGGACCGCAGCATAATGTATTACTTGTAAAACTCTTTTAAGAGAAATGGGTATTGAATTTGATAAACTCTCTTTTAATATCAAATTTGGCGAAAAATTGACATCAGTTATGATTTTCAGCCTCAAGCACCCCTTAGAAGCTATCCGATAGAGGCCATTGGGCCACTTTCTTGCACAAATGACGGTTTATATCTTGCTGGTGGAGCACCATCTGGAAATGCTTATGTTTGGGAGGTGACTATGCGATTTGCTCCTTCATTTGTTTTTGTTTAATTAGCTTCTGTGATGATTTATCGGTCACATTATGGAGATCTTCTAGTTTAGAAGTTGATCTTCTCCACAGTAACAACTAACAAGCCATTGTCTGTAAATTTACTAGAACTTTTTGGCAAATTTTTGGAATCATCCAGAAGAGATTAGGCAGCTGATTGTTGGGTCAAGGGAGTGTTTTAGGTGGTTCTTTCGAACTGTGAATCATAAAAATATTTAGAATTCCTTACTCTAGAGTCTTTAAATGGCTGTGCAGGTTTCAAGTGGGAGATTGCTCAAGAGTTGGCGTGCCCATCAGAAATCACTAAGTTGTATGACATTCTCTGATGACAATTCTTTTCTGATTACTGGTTCAGATGATGGTTCGATCGGTATATGGTCTATGATAAGGTAAGGACCAAGTGTACATTCTTTAATTTGGTTTTTGCACCCACCAGTTTGATTTGAGAATTTGTGAATTACATGAAACAAAGCCAATTATTTATTCGATTTTTGACTCTACATTTCTTTAATTTTTTCAATGGAAGTTTGCTAGACGTGGCAGAATGCGGGAACGTGCCTTCGTTCTTCCATTCTTGGTTGGAGCACCAGTCTTCTATATCTGGTCTTTTATCAACATTTGGCAGTTCAGGTTCTGTACTGGTTTCAAGCTCCCTGGATGGAACATGCAAGGTTCTTGCTAGCTGAGTAAAGATTTCACTCCTTTTGTAATCTTTGTTCAGTTCCGAAATTAAATCTTCTCCTAAAGACCGCTTTCGGCATTTTGTAGGTTTGGGATGTCATCTCTGGAAGGCTTCTACGAACTCAAGCCTATTCACAAGCCATAAGTGCAATCATTCTTGATCCTGAAGAGCAGCTCTTGCTTTCAGGAAGTGCAGATGGAAGGATATTTATCAACACACTCGATATAGGACTAGAAGAGAACACAACCATTATATCAGAGGATCAACCGATCGTGCTAAGCGGACACAAGTAATGTATGGCGTTTCTGTGTTACTTGAAACAATATGGAGAAAAACATAGTTTACAAGTCCATTTTTGCTAATAAAATAACTTCTCCGACTCATTTAGTAAGCTGATTTGGCTAGGCTTAAAAAAGAAACTATGGCTCAGAGAAGTTTGTTTTCCGATTTTTTGCATGACTCAGATTTCTTGGCATGGCTGACTGGCTGAACAACGGTATTTCATGAACATTATATAGAACTACAATTTGATATTGATAGCGGTTGAATATTTTGATAATATTCATGACTACAAATCCCGAAAACAACATCCTTGATTTAGGTCCTAATGGCCAGACAAATATTTATTTATTTTTTGATCAGTAAACATAATTTTATTAAGAAAGGAAATTGATCCAACAGAGCAGTTGGATTACATTTACATCAGAGCAAAAATAATAATTAAGTAGGGAAATCAATCCATGCCCAGAGAAGTTGATCTTTCGGTACTGTCTATATAACCTTGCTTGTTGCTTGTTACTACGAATCAATGAACCAATAATTATAATGAGAACTCCAATAAGGTAACATGAGACTAGTCCTCAAACCTTAACAAAATTTTCCTTCTAGGCATATTGAGATAAACAATAAGAAATTGAGATTAACTCCAAGTTTCCCTTCAGGGGATCCATAACTGCGTTGTCATTCAGTATAAGTGGATTGTGGCTCATCTCCGCATCTGAAGACTGCACTGCCTGCCTTTGGGATGCCAGAAGTTGGGTGGTTACTCGAAGATTCAACCATGCTAAAGGTATAAGTGGATCTTCCATGCTTGTTTTCCTGTTTCATTTGTCTCTAAACAGGAATGTGTTAAACAAAATGATCATTCATTATTACTGTTCTGTTGCTCAGTGATTGTATTATGGTTTCACTGGAAAAAATTACATGTTGTACTTGTATTTAATCATCATTGAATCTTTTCCGTAGATGTGATTATCTGCTCTTTTCTTCTAGAAATCCTTATAAAGGAGCAATGGTTATCTATAACAGGGCAGATAACTAATATGGTAGTGATTAAACGGTCATTGCTGCTGTCCCTGGCGGAGAACAGTCAGAGGGTATCTTATCAGCCTCGTGTTTCGCTGCTTGACAAATATCCTCAGCCAACCAACACATCCAGAGGAACGGTCGCTCTTCTACCCACGTATTCTTCACTTGAAGAGGATATTTCTAACACTGGTTTTTGTAGCACCACTTCAATGAACAAGCAGATCCTTGATTTGGAGGTCCTCTCTCTCTCTCTCTCTCTCTCTCTCTCTCTCTCTCTCTCTCTCTCTCTCTCTCTACATTATGGAAAAACTTTACTGAATTTTTATAATCATGTAACCAGTTGACCACAGAAATTTTGAGGATACTTCTGTGGCACCCCAAGTAATGTAGCATATCAAATAATTAGTATAGTTTTTAGTCTCTATTGCTCAAGTAGTGGGTATCGTAAGCTTATGGGTTACTTTTTGTTGGTTTGGAAATTGGGCAGCAAGGACAGACTCCGGCGGCAATACAGATGAAGGTGGAGACTAGCATTGAGAACCGACTTTGGGCCACAAGCATGACTAAGCACATCACAGATATGAACAAACATTTGAGATCAAGATTGCTAGATTTGATGCACTGCAGGTTACTAGTGCCTTCTAAAGTTGATTTCTCCACCAATGGAAAGAGAAAGAAGCTCAAGGTTAGCAGCCCACTATTGAGGGAGGATGAACCAGAATCTCCGGCTTAAAATTTTGAATTTGTTGGTGCCATGTTACCAATTCTTTCTTTGGTAATTCTCTTTCCTCTTCAGAATAACAAAGACAAGGTTTCTCCAAGGTTAGATAATGTTCTCATAACAGCCGGGGTACCTGATCACTAGAGCTACATTTAACAGATCTTATGATATTGATTTTCTTCAAGTGCTATTTTATCTTCTTACATAGAATGGGTGTGGGTATGAAACCTTTTAGAACAAGAAGCAACTGTAAAGTTGTTCTAAAGACTGTAAGAAGCACTTGTGATTGAACAAACAAAAGAATCAATGACACACATAAAGATCCAAACTTTGATCTTACAAACATTGTTTGAGCAATTTCATAATAATGAAACACATCTTATGAATTCAATACAAATAGGTAATGGGGGATTTCATCTAAAGGAAAATTACTTAGCATATAATACAGGTAAATACATAAGAAAACAGAAACAGAGACTTAAGAAGAATGATAACTGGATCAGTCATAAGAAAGGATTGCAAATAAGGCCTGCAAGAAAGTGAGGAATAGTAGTAAAACAGCAGCAGTGAATGAAAGTACTGCCCATGGAGTATTGAAGTAATCGCGCTTCAACATCGCTCTCCATTTGTGCCATTTTGTCTTGAAATAGTCATTGCATCTGTGACAGAGCCCATCATGGTAGAATTTAGTGATGCTAACCCCTTTACATAAATTGTTAATCACTACTGCCATTTCTTCATCATCTCCCAAGTAACTGTGAACAATTCTTTTATGACAGAGTAATCTCACATCCTTCTTAGAGTTGATAAGGATATCAAGAAGTAACACATAAGACGTGACCTGAGGCGTCGAATTCGCATCACATTGCTCCATTGCCACTAAATTCCTTAGAAGAACATCTGTACTCTCATCAAAAAAGAAAGGTGGAATTTCAAAAATCCCATCTTTATCATTGAATTGGATATCCAGTAAACCATCAGCCTGTTCTTTTCTCTTGAAATTCACTCCAGCTTCCCAAAGATCAGTCACACAATGTGTGAATTCCCAAACTGGGTATCGTCCTGCAACCTCCATCTGCGGCGACGATGGCAGGAGAAAACTGCGCAACAAATCCAGTACATGTTTAGGTTTTTTTATGGTAAAATTGGATCTTGCTTGACGAACTACTTGAATTGTAGGTAACATAGCAGCAAAGAAACAGAGAACAAGATCGTTAAGCGATCGATCTCCATGTTCTGGATCTCTACAAGTTAAACTAAAAATCTTCTCAACAACAGCAAAAGGAATTTGATTTTCCAGTAAGATTAGGTCATGTTGTAAACTGAAAAGCATCCAAGCTGTACCAAATATTGGATCATTAGGGTTTCTAGCACCTTCATCAACAGCTCTGTTGAGTAATTCGAGTATAAAACAACCATCAAGTAACATCATTTCAACAAATTCATCACTACTGAGTTCATCAATTGTTTCGGCGTAGCATTCACGAGCTTGGATTTCTAATTCTCTGATGCCTCTAATCAAGTCTTCTAGCGTTGACTTAGATCCTGATGATGAAGTAGTAGTACGAGAGAGGAAAGCTTGAAGATACCATTTTTTGTGATCTTCCATGGATTGTAGGATTGGTTTGCCGCTGTGAAAAGGACCAATTGAGACGATCTCAGGTACGTAAGCTTCTTCTTTAACTGTTCGAAGTTTTTTGGGAACTCTGTAAATACAACACCTTGATGAAGGTAATGGCTTGATTTTCGATCTGATGGAAGCTGCTAATAATTTGTTTGGATCTTCGCTGTTTTCATGATTCTCTGCCATTTCTTCTCTTTCTTAATTTGCAGAGTAATAGTAACAAATTCTACACACTCTCTCTGCAACTGCAACTGCAACTCTTTTTTATTAGGATAGTTAGCTCTGTTAGCAAGAGTTCATGGTTCCTTAAAGTTGAATATTTGCAGAGTAAGACCATCCACAGTCGTGTTGTCTATTTTGATTGTGTAAAAATTAAAAACTGTAGAAATACACAACCCTATTCGCACTGCATCTTTGTCCAAAATTGTCTAAAATTTGTGAAAAGAATAAAAAAGAAAAAAAATATACATGTGGGGCGGTCTTTGAGATAGCGCCCAACATCAGGCGGTCTTTGAGATAGCGCCCAAAAAAGGTAACATTTTTTTAAAAAAAATAATGAAAAAAAAAATTGATTTTAGTAAGATTAAAAAAAAA
>MVGT01002051.1:0-22409 GCA_002174775.1 Macleaya cordata | reverse complement strand
CTGCTTCATAAGCCCCCCTGCCCTCCTCTCTGCTTCTTCTTCTTCGTCTACCTCTCTCTCGATCTCAGCCTCCCCCTCTCTGCGCCCTGCCCTCTCTCTCTCTCTCTCCGGAGGTTTTGAGCCGTGCCGGAGGCACGGCGATATACCTCGTTCTTATACATTCCACATTTTATTTTTTACTTTCCCTCATCCCTCCAGATTCTTACATGTTCCACTCAAATTTTAACATGTTTCAAGGGTTGTTTATTTTTTTAAATTTTTTATTGGCGGTGATGTTGGGGAAATTTGAAGCTCTTTTTATCTCCACCCCACAAAACAAAATATACCCAACTACCTTTATCTTTCCCACCACCACGCCACCACCTGGAAAAAAGAAAAGAAAAAAAGAGCACTCCAGATTGAGGGGGATCGAGAGAGAGGGAGAGATCTAGGATTTGCGGTGGTGGATGGAGGTGGGGGGAGATTCTATTTTTTAGAGAGGAGGGAGAGAGAGATCGCGATTTAGAGGAAGAGGGAGATCGAAATTCAGATCTCTCTCCCTCTTTCTCTCGATCTCAACCTTTTTCTCTATCTCTCTTCTCTCTCTATGATGGTGGTGGTGGTGGTGGTGGCAATGGAGGTGGTAGTGGCGGTGACAATGGGGAAGATAACACTGGTAGGGGTAGGGTGTATTTTTTGATGGAGTGTAAAACATAAAAAATGGTAGGGGTGGGGTGTATTTTGGTGGAGAGCCCTTTAACAACCCCAAAAGTGCTTTCCCTCCATTTAAAAACAGCTTTCCCAATATCAACCCCAATTTATATTCATGACGATGATAATGATTACAATCGGGCGGACCAAAATACCCAATTTAGTTCAAGGGGTTTCACATCTTTACCAAAGGGAGGATAAGCCCTTTCTTTCTCTCTTTAAATCCCGTTCTCATCAATCAATCATATTTTATATTAAGAGTCTTATACCCTATGGACTCTAAAGTTGCACATCAATTACATTTACTACATTGAACTTAAAATAACTCCCCATAAACCTTACTTTTTGAAGTTGCTTACAAAAATTACCGACTTTTTAAAATTTCACATTTGCCCTTCATTATCCAACATCCACTAACCTCCATCTCTCTTCCCCTCCCATCACTGATGGGAATAGATAACCTTGAAAACAAAAATTCAGCCCATCTCTCTCCCCACTTCCTCTTGCCTCTTTCCACCTTTCTCTCTCACGTCTCTTTATCTAATCCAAACCCATCACTGATGTGTAATTCTGTATCAGATATTGGTTAAATTCATGGAATACAAGCTCTTGGACGTTTTTTTATCTAATCTAAACCAGAACATGGAACATTTCCCCTTGCCTACTCTGTACCCTACCACACCAATCGCGAAATTGGATCCAACCCCTTGAATTGCTTCTCGTAAACCCAATTCAGCAATGGTTCGTTGAAGATATTCATCTCAGAATTTAGTTTAATCTGGAAATCATTTTGTGATTGAATGTAGATAATAATCCAATTTCCAGATTTTTTAAATAAATCTGTAGCAGCTCATCCATGATGGTGGGAGGGGGAGAGAGAGATAGAGTGAGAGAGAGAGAAAGAGAAGTGAGAGAGTCAGAAAGGGGGAGAGAGGGAAGAGAGAAAAAGGGGGAGAGAGATGGCCTGAAATTTTTTTTTCCAGGTCATCTACTCCCATTGGGGATGGGGAGAGAAGGTAATGAAGGGCAAATGTGGTATTTTAAAAAATCAGGGTAATTTTTGTAAGCAACTTCAAAAAGTAAGGTTTATGGAGAGTTGTTTTAAGTTCAATGTAGTAAATGTAATTGATTTGTAACTTTGGGGTCTATATGGTAAAAGACTCTTATATTAATGTTCTTTAATCTATACAAGCATCATGCATGTGTGTCGTACGTATTTTTACATTGAATTTGTTCCTTAATCATTAATGTGTCATATTGTTCATTTAATTTTATAGTGAAGTTAGAGTTTTATTTAGTACCAACTATGCCCTCCATTTGATAAACAATTTACAACTTTGTATATACAATTTGTTAATAGAAAAATACACATAAGGGTATTTTAGAAAATTTTGGTAAAATAGGTTTCACTCAAGTATTTGCATTATATAGTAGCATAGATATTTTGATGATCAATCCTAATCAGAAATACGTGTTGAGAGTGTTGGCGTTGTTGGAAGCTGTTGTCTACGCCATCGTAGTTATTTTCACTCTTACCTACGCCATCGTAGGTCCCCAGCTTCCCCGCCACAACACAGAGGACATTGTCCGTCGGAATTTTCTCTCTCATCGTGAACATTGCCATGTACCAGATGCTGCTTAATTAATAATATGTTGTTAGTTATCAGAATCAGAACCAAGAGCATTGAATATATGCCGGGCTTTCTCATACTAGCAGCTAATTGCCAATTTCCTCAACTGTTGTATTTGGCTGAGTTATGCATTGCTCCGTTTAGACATCTTCATCACCATCAGTTTTAGACATCTTCATCACCATCAGTAGTGGTTCAGGGGCAGTTCTTGTTTTAATTCAGCTGATGTTGTACACCTACTACTACTACTACTACAAGCTGTCGACCTCAAAAAGCAGAGTTGCAGATATTGAAATGCCACCACCTCGCAGCGTAGAGCTCCCGCCCGTGTGATCCATCACCATGAAACAGAGAAACAATTAAGCTGATGAAGAACTACCTGCTCCCTACCTAGCTAATTTAATTTTCTAGTTAGTTATGAAATCGAATTAATCCGTAATTAGTTTTTTTAGATATCATACTTTTGATTAAATTTGTTTAATTAATAGTATATTTACCTTATTTATTGTTTTTAATTTGTATTTGAAGAGTTTGTTGAATAATCTCAAATCAAATGTACATGCTATGTGGGACTCACATGAAGTTGATCCAAATGATAATTTTTGGTAAAGATAATCTACACGGCGAAGAAAATATCATTGAAAATCATTAGTACATTCTAAAATTTTTAAGTTAGTTTAAAATTAACATTATTTATGGACGGTCTATAAAAAAAAGTATTTTAAGCTTTAGTCCCATGGGCATAATTCGCTAATTAGTCCCTTTTTTTTTCTAGACTTTTAATATTACTCCCTTTCTTGTTATCTTAGAGTTAAATGGTGGAGTGTGTGTGCAATAATGTGGATGTTAGACCAAAATACCCCTTACGTTTGCAATGTCTTAAGTAACCTAATTCCTATTACCCAAAATGCCTTCCTTTCTTCTTACAACTAGAGTATTACAAAGAGATTTACCTCAGTTCGTAATACCCAACATACATACATTCATGGATCCTAACTCATATTTACAAGGTCACTCCTTTGGTGTAAATGCACCTGCAGGAGATGAGGCCAACCACTGCACACTTGCGAGTTGCCACGGTTGGTAACATCTTTATGTTTACGAAGATCCTAACCCATGTTTAAATTTTTTTTATGAGGGGACTATTGTCCACAGGATGCAATGTAAGGTCGAAGACACACTATTACTAATAATGAGTGTGTAAAAAGTGCAGATAAATCGTCACGAGCATACAAAAATTATTATTGCAAACAAAAAAAAAAAGTCGGTGATGATGGATGAAAAAAGTAGTAACATTTACAATTATTGAGCCAAAGGTCGATTTCTAAAATTGATGTATCCCTTGTTATACAAGGGCATGCCAAATAGGAAATGTGGGTGCTATAGTTCCAACAAATATAGTCTGAGCTAACTATTGGCTATTGTAATTTGCAATTTCCACGAGGCGTGAGGCGTACCACCAATCTCCACACACGAAAAGTCGACTGACCGGACCCACTGTCCTGAATTTGCCATAAATAGTAATTAGTTGAAATTTTGGGGGCATTTCTACATCATTCTCTGCTCTAAATCCTCATTCCTTCTCCTACCGAAAACCCTCTTGATCTCTCTCTAATTCCTAGAGTGAGAAGTCACCACCCCCAAAAAAAGCTTCTTTATCGCCATGGCTGGAATTCTCAGCCACCTGAGAAAGGCAGCGCCACCATTGGTGAGGTGGTTTGGTCTCTCTCAGTCTCAGAGCCGATCCTTTGCAGCCGCTGCTCTTCAATATCAATACGACTATGAAGAAGATGAAGAAGAGCTGTACCTCGATCAGGCACGAAAGACTCCAGTGGCAGATTCTGAAGGATCGTTTTCAAGAAGGGGAGTACAGTGGGTGTTCATAGGAAACCCAGGCGCAAAGAAGCATCTTTACGCCGAGAAATTATCGAAGCTTCTAGAAGTTCCCCATATCTCTATGGGTAGTCTTGTACGCCAAGAGCTCCACCCTCGCTCTTCTCTCTACAAACAGGTCTTCCTTCTTCTTTCTTTTCTTTCTTGAATTCTTTTCTAAAAAATTTTTGTTTTCGAAATTTCTCTTGAATTTTACAAGATTTAATTATGATTATTTTTTAAGGTCCCAAAATCCCTCAATTTTTGTAAATTTCCGACCCAGAGTCACGGACTTGCTTGAACCTTGGAGGTCCATTTAAATTGAAAATTTGGTTTGGTATTGGGGGTATTTTGGTAATTTGGAAGGATGCTTTGCTATTTAACAAGTTTCAACAGCACTCTCTGGCCTCTTTATTTGGCCTCCCTCCCTGTACTTCCAAACTCTGGACATGTTTGCCCATTTCAAAAAAGAATATGACATATTAGGAGTTAGTGGTAAAAAATGCTGGTTAATCAATTGTTGTTATTGTTAAAATTCTGGTACAGAACAAAACAATGTCCAAAAGTTAGGTTATAAAAGTTCAAATTTTGTTGGTTCTAATTCCTTCACATAAATGCCATGTTCTTTATATTTCTATATAAACATATTTTCTTTTTTTTCTTGTTATACTTCTTTTTAGATTGCAAATTCAGTGAACCAAGGGAAGCTTGTCCCAGAGGATATAATCTTTGGACTATTGTCTAAGAGGCTGGAAGAAGGGTATTACAGAGGTGAAAACGGGTTTATTCTTGATGGAATTCCTCGAAATCAAATTCAAGCTGTAAGTGTGAAGTGCTTGTTTCTAAATTTTCGAGTTTTTCAATAGCTCCTATCAAGTTGCTGTTAATAACTGTTTCAATGTATTTGCCCACTTCTAAAACTAGAATAATAATTTCGTCAAATCGCTTCCAACTGTTCTGGAAGATGAATCAGATGATAGATATTTCAGATTTTGGCATTGTTTGATTCTCTAAATTCTCTTTAGTCAAACCCACTCGAAGTGATCTTCCACAAAATAGTTGGGATTTGTCTGGTTCTTAGGAACTATTTTCAAGCTTTTTAAGTCCAAAAACATAATGTTATACTCAGATGCACAGTTGGTATAGTATGAAAATGTGTATAACTGGGTTGTAGATGGTTTTTTTTTTTTGATCAGAAGTTTTATTTGGTGTTTCATAAATGATTTCCAATAATATGGACGGAAACATGTGAGTGAAGAAGCTCTATTTTTTTTTTCAGATCAGTAATTACGGTATTGAAGCTTATATGGGCAGTGGGCACTAACAACATTTTCTTGATTATTTTATTTGTTGCAGGAGATCCTGGACCAAATTGCTGATGTTGATCTAGTTGTGAACTTCAAATGCACAGAGGAGTGTTTGGTGAAAAAATGCTTAGGAGCCTGCATTTGTTCCCATTGTCAAGAATCTCTTGTGGGAAACTTGGGATCTGCTAATCTCAAACTTAACTCGGGGCATGGTCAACTGGCACCAAATACAGAAGATACCCGAAGAGAAAAACTCCGGATCTATGCTGAGCAGGTATCTTATATTTTTGCATAAACCATTGTTTCTTTTGACTTATGAAACCAATATGACCTGTAGTTTAGTTTTGCCTGTGTTTAATTATTTCTATCTAGCCGAGGATAGTTCATTTTTCCATAATATTACTGGTCGAAGTATCCAACTAAGAACGACGAGAGTTTACTGAGGCGACATCTCTTCACTGTGTTAACTGTAATATAATCAAATTGCAATTATAGAACTTCGAGTTAAGAATTACATTTTATTCTGATTTCTGAACCAAAAAAGAGAAAAAGAAGATAAAAAATGTTGCTAACAGATGAATATTTATTCAACAGAAAAAGCCATTGGAAGATTACTACAAGAAGCAGAAGAAGCTTATCGACTTTCAAGTGGCCAGTGGCTCTGGAGAAACCTGGCAAGGGCTCCTCGCTGCATTGCATCTCCAGCACATGAATGCCATCCACTCTTCACACAAATTGATGTTATGATTCCTCCAGACTACCTCTTTCCAATTCTAGTTTTGGCATGATAGTGCATACAGCATAAATGTAAGTAATCTCCAATTATCTGTAGCAAGTATCTCTTAAGTAAGTTTGGAAGATTTTGTCCCTAAATTACCCCCCTTTCCCTGATTGTAAGCCCTTCTGAGGGTCCAAGATTGTAATGTAGTTATCAAGAGAAGAGACACCGGTTTTTGTGAGCTCAAGTGAGGAAACTCTTATATTCGTTTTTGCCCTTCTTGTGCTTTGAGATTAAATTGTTAATGTAATTTTTCAAGTTGCTTCTATATTCTCAGGTAAGGTTTTGCATATATTACATTCATTGACCGTGGCTAAAATACTCGAGAAGCTTTTATTTCCAAAGATGGAAAGATGGATATCAACAATTCAATGGCCCAACTTTGCACAGATTTGTTAGCAATTCTGAAATTTTTTTTCCCTGATATAAGAATTTTTACCATCATCTGTAGAAGTATTGTCTAAGGTACAACAAAACTCTAATGAGGGAAGTAGAGCTGTAATTGCAAACCGACGTTTTCAAGAACTATTATCATCTGAAAACATGCTGAGAAACAGATTGTTTATACTTTTTACTAAAACAGACTGCTCAACAACAGTATGCTTGTTATATAAGGGACTTACAAGTCTTCTTTTTTTTTTTGAACGTGATGGAATTGCCAATCTCTTTTCAACTCAAAATGGAACCAAAATTTACAAGGACTCAGGTAGAGAAGGTCAGAAACCCAGAGTTACATGTTTATTTTTATATGTACTAGTGAAGAAAGATAAAATGCATACTTATACATGGATTATACATAGAAACTTGAGGATCCAGGATTGGAGAGAAAATGATTAAATAGGAAGAAATAAATACAACTAATCTTCATCTTTCCAGACCTCACGAAGGAGTTTATATCTGACAACCTGTTGAACTCCATTTTCCTTTGTAGTCCACCTTGGTGTGGAAGAAGCCAGAGAACTATCAAATATAATCGAACTTACAGGTGAATTCAGTTCGTCAAGCTCGTCATCACTAGTGTAAGATTTCCGGAGCAATGACGACCCACTTCTTCTCATCTGGGATTCCTTTCCTACCTCTCCTATGATATCTGCAAGTAAATCTGCTGAAGTTGGCGAATAGACTACAGGACTGGCATTGAGGGGGAAGTTTCTGATAAATTCTTCCTCAGCTTCAACAGGGTCCTGACACTCAGAAACCAACATAGAACAGAATAGATTTGGTAAGATAAAACCTTCCTTTGAAGAGAATCGAGCTTATACTGATGCATGCCATGCACATCAACCCATATTCAGTGATCTATTTCTTAATGTGCACAAGTATATCTGAATATGCATAGCTTACGAAGATGTGATAGGACTCATGTTGCTTAGACATAGATCATTAGGGTAACAAGGGAAATCACACCACAACAAATGTTTGAAACTAAGGCCCTGCTTGGTATGCAGGGAAAATTCGCATCTGCAGTTATTCCAGCTCAAATTGATAAATCAGCTGCTTGGTATGGTATTCCTCTGCTAGTTAGGATACCTATGGCCCTGTTTGTCCATGCAAACTATCACTACCACAGCTGTAGTAATTTGCATTCTGCAAATTTTCCCTGCATACCAAGTAGGGCCTAAGTTCATGTGTTGTATTCATTTTCCTCAATCCTCTGTATAATATTTTACAGTGAACTGGAATATGAGAAAGTTTTCTACCAAAAACTTTTCATTATGTGCTCACAGAGGAAAGTTTAAAGTATTGAAAACTATTGCTTTTTCTAAAAAAAAGAAAAGAAAAGAAGCACTATTGCTGATCCATGCATTACTTTGTGTAACATTTCAATGACATTTGACAAATTTCCAATATATGCTACATTAGCTAACTCAGTTTTCAGGCATCGCTCATGGGCATTCTAGTAATTAAGAATCAAGTAAAACATCATTTATCACAGAGAAACATGAGCTAAATAAAATTTGCATATTCCGCCTAGATGAGTGAGTAGGAAACAGATATAAGTAGAGTTTTTCCAGTGGACTAACCTCAGCATCCAGTGCATCAAACACAACATCTTGAACTGGGTCAGGACAAAACTCGTCGGGAACAAAGTTCTGAAGAATCCTTTTAATCAAAGGTGCATCAAATGTGGGGCATACCTTTAAAAAATAGAAAGAATTAGTAGAAGACAGAAAATACTAACCAGGCAAAACTTGCATAAACCAAATAAACAAAGGTTTTGGCTTCTTGTAGTAAACCTCTTTTCTGATGGACCTATTCAAGAGCATGTCCTTTGGGAGCATCAATAGATTGCTCAATGCATTAAGAAGATGGAAAGATTTGGAGGATTTCTCAGATTCTTCTCTGTTATCAGCGTCAATCTCGTTCTCATCATGATGGAGATCATCATCATCTAAACCAAATAGATCGGTAAGCCATCTGGACCAGTTTCCAATCTGGTGTCTCCAAGAAAAGGAAACAAGGTCAAATAAGTTACTGAGATTCATTTCTTTCAGAACTGAGAGACAATTCGTACTTTTATTTTTTGTATCAACAATTTTGCACTTTATGGTTATGGACATTGTAGATTTGAGACCACAAAGCATGCATTTACAAATAAGAAATTCTCATGTTGTGCACTCTGAAGGGTAAATGCCAGAGATACAACAAGCATTTGATGAATCTCAGCATGGAGATCTTCTGCATAATAGGAGGTATGTGATCACTAAGATTGTCAGTGTTGTCTGAGATTTTCTAGGTGCAATACATCAGATTCTGGGCCCAATTTGCAGAATGTGATCGCTTGTCCACCAGGTACTCAATATAAGAAATTCATGTGTTTTGACTTCTGAGAACTATTCTCAGGTCTTGTCTCATGATTATAAATTATCATTCCCCAAGGCCATTCTTTTAAATTTCCAGCCAAATCTTGAATGTGAAACAAAACGAATTTACGTCTGTGTCATTTTAAAAACTCAAAATTCACAAGGTCAGGTAGCACTGAAATATAATGGCAAGAAATGTCCTGTCGATTTAGGTCAACAGGAGCAGGTGATGCACAAGTGAGAAAATCTTTGGATAATATAGTAATGAGTATATCAAGCATTAAAACTGACTGACAAAAAAAGATGATTTACTACATACAGCATTTTTCAGTTGAGCACCGGCACCAAAGCTTGATTTTCCAGCTGGAATAGGGAGAACCTCTGAATCACTAATTGGGTCAGACACAGGATCTGTTGGCATCTCAGCAGCTGATTCACGAAGAATGGCATTAAACATAGCCACATCCAATCTAGCAACACATTGCTCCATTACCTGGATGTCGAAAATCAAAATATCTTGGAACTTAGAAATATGATTATCTAATTAATTTTTGGGAGACAAGGTAAGATGAAAAAAGGAAAACGAAAAATTGTTATTAGTGAAGGGAGAGTAATGGACACGATCCAAGAAACAAAAGTATTTCTTGGTCAGTCCTTCTCTTGGTTAGGATTGGACCTCTCTCTACCTGTGTAGCATGTTGATGATGGAAGCTCTATAGCATTACAACTATATTACCTCAGTAATATCAAACAGTTCCCCTTATAGGTAATGCGTAATGAAATAGGGAGGTGCAGATGTGACAACATCATGGTGGGGTTGGTTGGGGGAGGAAGAGATTGAGCACCTTAGAACCTGAAGTTTATCTTTTGCAACGAAACCAAAGTTTCAAAGCGGTCGAATCTTTGAAATGGATAAGCGAATTAGTCACCTTCCAAATAAAACCTATCTGCAGATAATGCATCATATTGCTAACTATGGTTGCACCGCAAAAATACGAAGCGTATAGATATTTCTATATCCATGGACGATCAAGCGGGATGGCAAATAGGAAACTCAAAAGCATTGTCAACAAAAAGTAAAATGGTATTTCAGAAACTTACCAATCTAGCCAGCACGGGTAAGCAGCCACATTCATGGCCTGAAGCTCTAACTGGACAAAGCCTTTCACGGGCATCCTTGAAGGCTTTCTTCCAGAGATCTAGAGAAAAGTTGACCTGCTCTTGATCATGCCAACTAGATTGCCTTTCATAACTTCCCCTCAAGCTTGAACACATCTTCTTTTCACTAGACTTCCCAGAGATAGGCTGCATATACGGAGTCAATGTCTGGAGGACAGGTAAACAAGCCAGAGCAGGGGGTTATCAGAATTCAGGATCTCTACATTATTGCTAAAAGATATCCATCAAGTGTTAACAGAAATTGAGCAAAAATCGAAAGATGAACCAATAACACCATACCTGCCACCATACAGATTCGACAATCCTAGAGAATATCCAGGTTTCAATCTTTTCTAATGCAGTTGTAAATGTGTGTGGGTCGTCCCAGTCCTCAACAGTACCAAACTTGTTTTCCTTCTTACTGAGAGAAGATTTTTTCCATTTCAATGATGAAGATCTTTTGTCATTTCCCTTCCCAACATCGTTGTTTTCAACATGGGGTCCAGCAGAAACTGGTAGCTGGGAATCCCGAAGAGCTAGGCTGATAATCCCTCTCAAAACAACTGAATTTGATAGCCAGAAAGTTAACCTGCATTTGGAAGGCAACACAAATCTGTAAAATTACCAAATAAAGAGAAATTTTTCTATACACCTGGGCAACTTTCAGAGTAAGATCCTATTTAAATTTTGCATGGAATTGACCATAAGCATTGTCAAGTCCATCTAGAACTAGAAATGTGATATCAGGACGGTCAGATCATTCCATAGGGATGATTCGTCCCCTAGGAGATCATCTAGGTAGGATTGTTAAGCAGGAGGTTTGAACCCTTGCATGTCTAATTTGTGAACCACTATGTTGTCAGCATACTTGGGACTATTTGAATGTCGCTTTAGGCTTCTTTTATCTACAAGACATGAAGACATATGTTTAGTCGTCCACCACGGGGATCTTAGCAAATCGAAATTACTATGATGAAAAAAGGACGGCGATGAACTGGAGAATCGTTGCAGAATATTTACTGGTTAAAGGGTTCAAGAATGACATGCAGAGAATGGAAGGATCTATATGTACCTTGGGACATCATTCCCACATGCTTTAGCGACCAAAAGTAATCCTGAAACAGCACTTCTAGCTGCACTTGCTCTGCTCACTTGTGACAATTTTTTTGAAGCATGTAGATACAGCCTAGAAAGGCGCCGAGCAGGAGCATGGACCTTGTGTACAGAACTCCCATGCTCAGCGACTACTGAATAAAGGGCAAGCTCCATTGCAGCAGCTTCTCTCAACTCCCCCTCAAGCTTCTCTATTCTGTGCTCAAGTTGCTGGACTTTGCTATCAGAGAAGCTGTTTCTTGCTTCTCTGGGAACAATTGCAGCATCATTTTCTTCATTTCTTGTGAAGCTTAAGGCACCCACACGGGATTCTTCCGAAATCTCGGGGGCTTTTATCTCTCCCGTAAATTGATTATCACCAACAAACACATTGCTCTTAGCCGAGTCCAATGGTGACCGTACAGACTTCACATGCCTCAGCCGATTGCTAGTTAGGGTATTACCATTCACTCCAAGACCTCTCCTACTGAATGGAGGTGTATCACCCATAGTAGTCCCTGGTTTTCTTATAGCATCTGGTGAAAATTTATATGAAGTTTGATCTTGTGTGGAATTATCTTTTTCGTTTTCAGCTTGTTCTTTCTGTCCATTTTCTCCCCATTGTGCTCCTTTATCCTCCGCAAGAGCAGCATGTTGGCCATTAGTACTTGCACCGTCGTCTTGTCCATTTCTCTCCCACCCCAAGGCTTTCTGATCATCCTCTCCATTGAACTGAGAGTCACCCACCCGAAGATTTGCATCTGAGGATGCAGCTTCAGCTAGAAGATTATTGGTGTTATTTTCCTTAGAAGTTTCTTGGGCTTTTTCTTTGATATTGCTTCCGCCATTAAAATTCCTTTCATGAACCTCCTGAGCTGAACTCAAGGATTCAGAATTTCTCATGTCGTTGTGGGATATAACCTCTTCCTCTGTACCTTCGTAAGCTAAGGATGAAGAAGAAGATTGAACACTATGGCCAGCAGACTTTCTTATGGTTGATGTTAAGCTTCTCTCACGAAAGCTGGACAAAGATGCATGGTCATTCTCTGGACTCTCCACTCCAGAAGATAAGTCTATTGATGACGAAGGAGATGAACTCCCATTGAAATGTTTGTCTGCTACATTCACAGGCTTGACCTCTGATTTTGCAGCCACTGGTTCCAGAGGTACATCCGGTAGTCCAGTACTTCTTCCTATATTATCCTTCTCAGCTTCTACTGAATTCTGCAATTGAATGAAAATGGACTATCAAGACACATAAAACCATGTCTCTGCATTAATATAAAGTCTAAGGTAGTCATTAGCTTGATAAGGAAACTCAAGGAATGCCATAGTTGCACACAAGTAGAATGCAGAACAGAGGGTAAAGTCCCAGCATTCGATCGTCCTCACGAAGGAAACCTCCTAGACCAAAATTCAACCTGATCCCAGCACTAGTAACTCTTTCTCTGCAGCTCCTTTATTATTTCCTTCGATCATCCAAAAAAATGTGATAAGACTTTGGGTTGTACTTGTTGTGGGTCGAACCCCTCAATGTGCTTCACATATATGGTTAACAGTTGGTAGACAATTGTCACCATACAATGCTAAAACTCTTGAATTTTTCTATTTTTAATTTACAAAATTAGAACTTATACATCTTATGAAAAGAATGGAAATTTATAGTAATCTTGCTGTCAAGAAAAGATCAGAACTCGCAAAAGGAACCAACCAAAGAACAGTGACATGTACGAATACCTCTTCATTTTGTGGGGGCGAACTCCCGGTAGCCTCAAAAGCTGATGACGAAATAGTCGCAGAAGAATGAGATGAAACATCATCATCAGTAAAAGAGGCAATCTCAGCTTCCTCTGCATATTCTCCATTCATCAAGGCTGAAACTGATCCCTTGCCATCCTTATCCAGAGATGCTTCTCTCAACAAGCTTTCCCTTGCAGTGGAGCTAGAAATATGCTTATCGAATGGCTGGATGGTAATGGACAGAACCTGTTGAGCAGTATTCCTAAAGCTTCTCTTGCAATTCATTGGAGCACTTACAATTATGGTTTCTTTGACAAGCCCATACTCTGCAAGGTCTACTACAACAGTCCCCAGAAGCTGGCCTTTCACAGTCTTATCCCTCCTAGGCTCGTATAGGTTGAATTCTATGCAGTTCTTCAAGTAGATCTCAGCATCCCCACCTCTTACAGATATATCCCTAGATAGAGTTACTGGAAGCCTAAAAGACTCGTCAAAATCAATCTTCCCATCCCCAACACCGGACCCAAGTGAGGGGACGACAGGGCCGATTGATCCAGAATTGCGATCGCCATTTTCCCATTGAAGCAGTACAGAGCGAACTGATTTTAGAGACTGAGATGGGGGCCAAGGTTTAATCTCCTGAACATGGATGAGGTAATCAACCTGAACTGAAGCCCCTTTCCTGTTCTTTGTCCTTAGTCCAAGAACCATGGTTGGAGAAATAATGGTATTGCTCTATGTGGTGTTATGGGGGTACCAATGCCTTTAAAGATGCTCAATTACAGGGCCTTCAAGGTAACATAAAATAAAATACAGAAGGTGTGTTAAAATGAAAAATTTTGGAAAAACAAAATCAATTAATATTCAAGTAAATGTTGACTGAAAACTGAAGAAGGTTAGAAGAAATTTTGTCTTTACAGTTACCAACCAAAAAAATTGTTTTCATTGGAAAAAAAAAAAACAGAATCTTCAGGAGACATTATTAATGTACCAAAATTCAGCTCATTTAAGAGAAGAAACAAGTAGAACCTCTACAACATAAACCCTCCAATCAAAATTGTTGCTGCAAAGAACTTCCAGAAAAGAAAAAAAGAAGAGAAAGCTAAAGAACAAAGAAGAAACAGAAAAAAGGACAACTTTAATTTCAAAATCTGTCTAAATTCAGCTCATTTTAAGCGCAAAATTCGCAAATTAAAGCTCTTCCAGACACAAATTTACCATATTAAGCTCAATCTGAGAAAGAAAACTTAAAACACCTGTAAATAATCCATCACATCAGATCCAGAAAGCAGAACAGTTAAGTTAAAAGATCTAAAAATCGAGAACTGAAATCACTGAAATGCGGTGAGATGAACATTGAATGCGATCATTAAAAACACAGAATCTCTTCCATTCAACTATCAGCAACATAAAACTGCAAAATCTTCAGCTAAAAATACCATAAAAAATAAAAAAAAAATCACTTACAGAAGAAAGTAGTGGTAGGTAGATATCAGAGGCGAGATGCAGTTGTAAGAGTTCTTCGTATATGAGATTCTTCGCCATGACTGAGAGAGAGAGAGAAAGAGAGAAAGAGAGAGAGAGAGAGAGAGAGAGATGATGTGAGACTATGAAGAAAAACGAGAATGTCTGAAAAGCAGAGCTGACAAAAGAGTAATTTTAGTTAAAGTATTATAATAATCAAATTTAGATTAGATTAAAATTTTAATAAAACGCACTTTTAGAGAGAGAGAGAGAGAGAGAGAGAGAGAGAGAGAGAGATTTTACTGGTTTTCGTTGGGACCCCGGTGGTGTCATTGTATGTATGTATGAACTTTTGGAATCATTGGCCGACATTTTACAGTTCAGTGACTGAATCCAAGACCACTCACACACTAGTGAGTACTATGTATATCTGTTGAACTTTTCAGATCTATATAAATTGATTAAAACTCTTACCCTAAAAGATGTGCCTTATTAAATGGTGCCTGTTAATTTTTTTTGTAATCTTGTTCTTAATTATTGTTATTACTTGACATTTTAGGATAACCACCAACTGCAAAACAATGTTGAAGAAAAGCCTTGGAACATCTTCTTGAGATTATGTTCTGCTTTTATCTCCACTATCCAAATGAATTTGGGCGTAGAAACTAGCTAACTAGAGCGTGAAGTGGGAGTGTGAATGAGAGCCGGAGTAAGAGCACTGGAGCGGACAATTAAAAACTGTTCTTAGTTCCGTAGTGCCTTCGAAGCATAAGCATCTTAGCGTGGTTTGAAGCAGGAGATCTTTTCTGTCTGTTTGCGATAAAAAGAATTTCAATCCCAATAGTAAAGTTGTGCTAAATAGTTTGACGGATTATGAGATCCTGTAAAAAAAAAAAACTGTGGTGCTTTTGGTGAGGTGAATACCATCACTAAATTTCAATCTTTGGATATAATCTTGGTGAATCCTACGTCAATTCGATTTAGGTTTTGCCTCCAAACTATCCCATCTCTATATCATTTACAAAAATAAATAAAAAATAAAAAATTGTCCTCTGATTTAAAATTTTTGGCAAATTATTATTATTTTTTATTTGTGCCGTTGGATCTTAAAAATCGACAACCGAAAGAGTAAAATGTTGGACGGAAAGAGGAAAATGTTGGAGGGGGACGGAAAGGAAGGTAAGCATAGATAGATAGCTTGATGAGATGAGACTTGAGAGAGGAAGGTACAACCTAAAAAGCTGGTGGGTGACAACGTGCGTCGGTATGTGATTTTGTGGTGTATTTATTGAGAGAGAATTGAGAGAGAGAGATATATTGATTCCAAAGTCAAGGACTGTGAGATTTTTCTTTTTCTCAATTTATAATCTTCGTTGTCCACGAGTGAATTGAGTGTTTATGTGATGAGAGAGAGAGAGGCAGAGAAAGAGCTGGATAGGTTGAGGCGTCCACGTCGTCCATTTCTCTCACCAAAGCCAGCCGAAGCTAAAAACAGTGCTTTTGTTGTTGTTGATTGTTTGTTTATTGGACTTTGGGGTAAGGGGTTGGAGACAATGGTGGCATCTTTTTACCATCATAATAATAATAATAATAATAATAATAATAATAATAATAATAATGTATATTTTTATTTTTCTTCGATGAGGGATTATTTAGTCCCTCCTTATTTAGTTATTTAACCCTTTTTTTTGTGAGTCGTGAAGATGATTTAAGGGTTTATTTTAAGTGAGTAGTTCTTCTCATCATATAGATTAGCATATCCGATAAATAGTATGTTCTAAAACTTGTAACCTCCTCAAATCGATCCTTAAAGAATTAGTAAATTTTTAACTTTTTTGTAACTATTGATTTCCGATAAATTTTTTTATAAGATTAAAAATTTTAGAACAAACTGATTACAATGGAGTATGATTTGAACAAGTAAATCGTCATATCTAAAAATCATTTCTTGGTCCAAAATTAAAAATGCTCTCAAGTTAAGTGTTGAATAAGGAGGGGATAAATAAAAAAAGGTATCAAATCATTTTCTTCTTCTGTGTTTTTCTTTTGGTTCTTTAAAAGTATCAATCAACTGATATTATAATGATTATTATATGGTATCTCTATTAAGTTGGATCTGAGGTCTATTTTGGGTTTCCTCTTTATATTCTTCAGTGCCTTTTTGTTTTATTTATTGGTTGGTGGAGAAAGAATTCTAAATTCTAAATAAGAGGGAATATAATATATATACATTTATAGGTACCACCCTCCCACCATACTTACCCCTTTTCTGTATAATTTTTTATACAGTTGAACTCCATATGGAGTATCTAATTTTAAGAAATGGATTCACACCTCTGGCTTATTCTGGTGCAGCTACAATTCTATTACCCCAATCAACCCATCAATCTCAACCTAACTAGATATTATGTTATATTTCTTTCCTTTGGGCTTATTATGCTTAGATCCTGGATTAATCATACCATATCCCTTGCAGGCCAAACAACAACTCTTCCACCTTTTTGTTTTTGTTTAATGGAACTTTCCTCCACTCATTGGGATTGGGTATCAAGCATCATCAAGTTGGGCTAGTCTTGGGCCCTAAGACTGATGAATTGCGAACTAACTTGCCTGCAAATGGTGGTCGTTGCTCAGCGCTAGATTGAGTCCAAAATTTGAACAGATCTGTAATCCTTATGATCTAAGAGAAATGCTTTAGAGACCGGGCCCTCAATCTGTTTTTTTACACAGATTGAGGTGTCATCCTCAATCCACCACCCAGGATGACACCTCAATCTGTATAAAAAAACAGATTGAGGGCCCGGTCCCTATAGCATTTCTGATGATCTAATACTACGCTGAAACCAGTTAACAAATTTCTACTTCTTTTCCTTATCTGAAAAAGGAGAGATGTAAGAGGGAGATTGTTGACGGTTGATCCTCTTCCTGATGCGTTCATCGTCAATGTAGCCGAGCAACTTGAGGTAATATCTTTAAAAAAAAAAAAAAGAAGACCTGGTTCATTTCCTGAATAGAAAGCCAAACCAAAAATGGAGTTCCTTCAACCCTTTTATTCCACAATATTCACCCGATCAGGTAAAATCCGTACTACATGGCAGAAGATGAAACTATCAAAACAGATAAATTACGGTTCTCCTAGGGTAACCAAATTTTCTTCTACATCAAAGAGGGACCAGTTGAATATCCAGTCCACCCTCTGCATATGCAACACCATCACCCATCGGGTCACTTCATGATAATACAAGGCATGGTTGTCTAGTCATGCAACACATAAGGGGACGGAAAAAGGAAATGAAAACAAATATCAAATAGTTCTTCCACTTCATAGAACGGGAAAAGGTGTCAAAGACCCAATCTGGGTGTGGTAGGTTCAAGCAGCAGCAACCTCCAGTAATTCCCTCTCTGCACGTTCCTTTATCCTCCTCTCCAGCTCTGGTCTAAAATGCCTGATCAGACCTTGCACAGGCCAAGCAGCAGCATCACCCAAAGCACAGATTGTGTGCCCCTCGATCTGTTTTGTGATCTCCTGAAGCATGTCAATCTCTTCCAGCTTTGCATTCCCAACCTTCAACCTCTCCATGACCATCCACAGCCATCCTGTTCCCTCCCTGCACGGCGTACACTGTCCACAGCTCTCGTGCTTGTAGAAGTAAGATAGCCTGGCAATAGCATCCACAACATCAGTTGACTTGTCCATCACAATCACTGCAGCTGTTCCCAACCCAGATTGAACGGCCTTGAGTGCATCATAATCCATCAACACATCATCACAGATGTCCTTGGGAAGCAACGGAACAGATGAACCCCCTGGTATAACTGCAAGCAAATTATCCCATCCACCTCTGACTCCACCACAGTGCCTCTCCAACAATTCCTTCAACGGTATACTCATTTCCTCTTCAACAGTGCAAGGCTTGTTAACGTGACCCGAGATGCAGAATAGCTTTGTCCCGGAATTGTTCTTCCTGCCAAAACTAGCAAACCATTCAGGTCCCCTCCTCAAAATGGTCGGAGAGACAGCCACGGTTTCCACATTGGTAACTGTTGTTGGGCAGCCATATAACCCTGCATTAGCTGGGAAAGGAGGCTTCAGTCTAGGCTTTCCTTGTTTACCTTCAAGGCTTTCCAGAAGAGCAGTCTCTTCACCGCAAATGTAAGCACCAGCACCATAGTGGATATGAACATCAAAATCATAACCAGAGCCACATGCATTCTTGCCCAAAAGGCCAGCTTCATAAGCTTCTTTCCTTGCCTTTTCAAGGTTCAAACGCTCGTTTACGTACTCACCCCTTATGTAGATATAAGCAGCAGTGGCCCGCATGCCTACTCCAGCAATAAGGCACCCTTCTAGTAGTTTGTGAGGATCATGCCTCATGATTTCCCTGTCCTTACATGTTCCTGGCTCACTCTCATCAGCATTCACAACAAGATAGGAAGGACGACCATCAGATACCTTTGGCATGAAGGACCACTTGAGACCAGAAGGAAAACCAGCACCACCACGGCCACGAAGACCAGACTTCTTCATTTCATTGACAATCCAGTCAGCTCCCTTGAGTACCAAGTCTTTGGTTCTGTACCAATCACCTCGTTTCATTGCACCTTTGAGGAAAGGGTCGTGTATTCCATAGAGGTTGGTGAAGATGCGGTCTTCGTCTTTCAGCCCACCAAAGTGGGTTTTCTCGGGAGGTGGGGGTGGTGGTGGAGGTTGTGGAGTGTTCGAGGTAGTTGCAGCTTGAGTGCTGAATGATCTGCAAACCGAATCCCACCTCCAACTGCATTGACGTACCGACGATGCTGTCCTCTGCAGAGAGAGAATGTTCTTGATGGGTCCCTGTACAAAGTATCCAACTATTAGGTTAACAACAGAGAAAGCCTATCAGTGATGGTGTACAACAATAAAGCACACTGGATGGGAAAATATATACCAGAACCTAAGACCAAAACTTTTAAGAGAAACAAATGATCTGGGTTGAGGGCAACAGTTAACCAATTTTATCTGTCCTTTGAAGACAATGAGATCGCAGCCAAGACCCAAACCAATTTCAACCGTTTCTTTCCTTTTTCCCATATCTTTCTCATTTTCTTCTCAGTAGCAAAAGGAAATTACTAAAGAGGCACAAAAGTACAGGATTCAAAGTAATAAACAACTCACAATCCCCAATGTACACTTGAACATATACCACCAATCAACAAACGATATCGCACTCCAGAGTCTTTGAGCTTAGAGCCTCTGTAAGGAGATTTTTTGAGAAAATATAAACGAACTTCCAAAACTACTCCCCAGGACATACTTGATACTTCTCAAGATGCTGACCATTTATGTGTTTTAGCATAGTACTGAAAGGATGAAATAACTTTCTGAGTAAAAAAAGGATGAAGTAACTCTATTGGATTCACTTGTCTAGAGAGTTTGCAGATGGGCACAAACATCCAATTGAGAAAGCATATCATAACTCTTCGGATGTGTCTACGAATCGTCCTAACTCGAAATCCGACAATGACAAGAAGATAAAAGGGTACTGAAGGAAGAAACTTTTTCACTAGGCCAACAGCTAGGACGGTCAACGTTTGCCTTATTAAAAGTACTAAAACTAGGAAGAACTTGCTTAAGTTTTCCAATGACGATCACTGAACAGAGCCAAATTGAATATTCAAATATTCAATCAACACAAAAACCACATAAAGCAAAAAAGCAAAAAAAGTTAAAGATTGTTAAAGAATATAGGAATCACAAGTAACAAAGAATCTTGTGAAATAAAAATTCAATCCCTTTTGCCTGAATACTTCTATACTTTTCATAACCGTAATGATTCCTCTCATGTTGTTGTTTCTACGAAAAATAATACAGTACATGTTCTTATCAGGAAGATAAAGTAATTTGTAAACTCCAACTCGGTAAATGAAGGATACAAGCATGACATAGAAGGTGAGGAAAAATGAAAATTCAGGATTAAAACAACATCCTTCAAGGAAAACTTGGTTATTCTTTTTCTTTTCTATAAATCCTATGATTCACAAGTTGAACCTTAAGAACTGAGCTAAAAGTTTTGGGCACAGATTAGGTGAAACTTCCTACACTTAAAACTAGGAGATAAATCGAAGCACAGTTGGAACGTTGATTCTCATAACCTATCATTTTGACAAGTCTCAGAATTTAATACATTCAATTTTGATATTCTGAAAAAACTATTGGTAAACGAAGGAGATAGAAGCTGAGATCCTTCCTAATAAATTATAGTTTCGAAGAATATCACACTTCCATTTAACTAAAATACATGTGTTGCAATCATTGGGGACACTCATATAATTCTAGTGATAGTTTCTACTTTCTGCATGTAAAGTCACCTCCTTGTGACCTACAATGCCATACCTAAATGCAAATCCAATTATTCTCCACCTCATTCAAAAAAAAAAAAGTAGAGGACTTGTTAAGGCAAAAGTCCAAGAACAAATTCAAATGTCAATCACATTCATGTCTCATTCCAAAAAAATCCCTCTGAAAATTGTGAATCACAAAGAAAATCAATTGTGCAAGTGGATTATTGAGTGGTGTAACACTAAAAGGGTGGCATAAAAACATCAACAGGTGGACTTGATGCCCATTTCCAGCATACAAAACCAATACTAACAAAAAATTTCTAACATAAACTTTTCGGATTTACAATTGATTAATTAGGGCAGAAATCTTTTGAATCCATAAAAAGAACATCAGTATTTTCAGGTGCCTAAGACCCTTCTGGTCCATTTTTCTCTCAATTTCCGACATCAAACTCATAAACATTGGAACTACTTAGAATCAGGGAAGAACAAACCAAACAATATAATCTGTACAGTAAAGTTCATTTCTCGCATTAAATTTCAACCTCTAATCAAATTTAATTGTAAAACCCTAGAAACACAATTCATCGCAATAGATCTGTAACCCTAATTCAATTATCGTAAAAGGTAACAAATGAAAAAGATAATACATGAAAACGAGCTAAATAAAAACCCTAGCGAAATCGAAGAAGGAAATGAGAAAGGGAAGATACGTACCATAAGCCCTCTCAGAAGAGAGACCAGATTCTTAGGTCTCCGGGAAACCAAGCTTTTCGAGTTGGTTCAATGGCGGAGCCACAGATCAAGAGAGAGAAAATAGAGAGATGGAAGGAGCTCCTACCGTCGCGGACTTCTAAAGAAAAGTAGCAGTGAACTTAAGGACCTGTTTGGACTTCAGATATTTTTTAGACCCAAAAAAGGGACATTTTCAAAGGAGGTTATGCACACCATACAATGAGGATGCTACGATTTTGTCACCCCAAAGCATTGACCGTCGGATCATTGAATTTCGTTGTGCGAGTTGATCCTAGCCAAAAAAAAAAGGTAAGTTCTAAAAGTTGTAACAATTTAATAGGACATAAATTCTATTGGAGTGAAAATTTGACTACTAGCACTCTAGCAATAGGTGAATGAGAAGCTAAGAAAAATGATAGGCTAAGGGTGTACAACCACGAAGGCAAATGCCCATGTGCATTGAAAGCAATAGGTATATGAGGAGCGCAGAAAAACCATAGGTTATGGGAGGGGTGCACAACCACTAAGCTAAACGCCTATGTGCATTGAAAAGAAAATTATATTGAGTTAAAATAGAATTTCCAACACTAAACTTTGGTGTTTAGTTACACAAGAAGAACTCTTTGAAAAAATGCATAGTAGTTACCCGAGGGGGTTTTGCATAACGTGTACACTATCATTTTCTTCTACTAACTCATATTAATCTTATGCCTTTCAAATACTTTTTATTTACCGAAGATGTCATTTATTAGAAACCATATGATGTTTTAAGTTGATGTTTCGACATTAATAAGGACCTGCCAAAACATTATTCACA
>MVGT01002959.1:41684-79794 GCA_002174775.1 Macleaya cordata | reverse complement strand
ATGTCATTTTGTTCATATTGTAGGTCATCTTAAACTGTGTAAAAGAAGACAGAAGAGAAGCAAGAATGACATCCTCCTTATAAGACTGTTTGAATATGGTTCCGAGAGTTTCCAGTTCATTGAACAAGCCCATCATGGTTAAAACATGATCACGAACTGGTGTACCCTCTGCCATTCTAATGTTATATAGTTTCCTTGTCGCTTCCTGCTCAGCAAGGCGACTGTGATGTGCAAACATCTCTTTCAGCTCTCGAACGATATCAACAGCATAAGGCACACTCTCATACTGTTGCTGGAGGACATTGGACAAGNACCGGCAAGAACCGGCTCTAGTGATATATTTGTGTCAGTTGCAACCGAAATGGCTGATTTCAATAAAGAAATAAGGACAGAAATGGATCCGCTCGCAACCCAATCTCGATGAGACCATGTTGATTGTAGATTAGGGTCATCAAGTATGGGTTTATTTTGTGTTGTCGGAGGAGGAACTAAAGGAACCGGTGACGGCAGTGGTGATAAATGATCGATAGCGGCAACCTGGCTGCTGCGAGGGCTTGTAGTGGTGGTGGTGGAGCAATAGAGACGTGGAGCGAGGTGCGGTCGGGACGTGTGGGTGTAGTAAGGGTATTGTCTAAAGAGGGATCTGTGTTGAGGTGAGATTGACATTGAAATGGGTATGCAAGAAAGAGAGAGAGAGAGAGAGAGAGAGAGAGAGAGAGAGAGAGAGAGATGAGTACTGGAAAGAAATTTCAAATGAGAAGATGAATATGTAGTAGAAGTAGTGACCTAGCTAGCAAGTAGTAGTGGTTGTGGAAGTGTTGAGGAGGTATCTGTGGTGATAAAACAAGTAGGATAGGGGTGTGGTTTCAACTGTGGCTGCGTGGGGTAATCCAAGTCGCCTGCTCGCTCTCGCATGCACTTTTCTAATGAAGCCAAGTCCATACGTTTTTTCAAGGGTGTATGTGGTGGACACATTGAAACTTGCGTGAAGCGTGTGTGGAGATTGGCCTTACTTTCAGTATAGTTGATGGTGATGTTGTATCTCCGGACTATTGTCTAACCAAAAAAACAAAAAATTGCTAGACCTACTGCTTCCTCTTGCCTTTGTCCTTCTTACCCTTCTTGGATTTTGAATTTTCCATACCCTGTTGGTTGAAGGTTGATTACGGTTTGTTGAAAATGTCATTCAGTTTGATTCTGGCTGTGACGTTTAAGTTACGAACTGAATATTGATTGTGTATGGCAAACCTCCTAGATAGTCATATCCACTTAGATGTCTCTGAGCCGGTAGTACAACGGAACCCATGGAATCTCAGGCAAACAACGGCAAACCTCCTTTCCCTCACTACATACACATAGATCGGAAAAAATTCACAGTAGAGCTTAAAAAAACATGGAACTCCAGGCAACTGATCCTCACCGAGAAGGGACCTAAGAAGAAATTTTTCGGTGCTATAACGGAAAAACTAGCCATAGATCTTGAGCAGCTGCTTGTGGAGGCGGTCAAATCCGGCCCGGAAGGAAATGAAAAATGGAAAAGATTAGATTCACGAGCTTGGTTCCTACTTCAAAAATAGAGAAACAAGAGAGGGCCCTACTTGTATCTCACACTATCCAGGCTTGATGGGAAAGGAATCTTATGCAATTTCTTCATACCACCCGGGGACCACTGTTTTGGCTGGTCCAACCTAGCTACGGCTTTTAACGATCTCCTATCGGTGAAACGGTCTTGCCCTCACAACAACCAAACAACACCGGACCACCATCAACCAACAACACAGAAGGCCAGTGCCTGGAAATCAAACCCCAAACCTCCAGCCCCAAAACAGAGCATCCCCAAAAATCCGATTCCGAATATATCCTACCCCTGTGATCGGATGGCCCAGAAATTCAGCATCGTCTCGACTGTAAAACCACAAGGATGCTCCATTACCATCACACCAGATCTGAGTCCATTATCCGCGAAATCTAGCTCGAATTACTGGGATTCGGCTATCTGTCTTTCATCAGATAAGGCAATTTCATCCTGGCAAGAGGTCGGAAACCTTATCTCAACACATCTTGGACACCATCTCCCGTTCGACCTGATGCCATTGGGGGAGCTAACGACGATTCTACTGATGGACGAAAAAGATCTGGTACTGACCGANGAGAGAGAGAGAGAGAGAGAGAGAGATGAGTACTGGAAAGAAATTTCAAATGAGAAGATGAATATGTAGTAGAAGTAGTGACCTAGCTAGCAAGTAGTAGTGGTTGTGGAAGTGTTGAGGAGGTATCTGTGGTGATAAAACAAGTAGGATAGGGGTGTGGTTTCAACTGTGGCTGCGTGGGGTAATCCAAGTCGCCTGCTCGCTCTCGCATGCACTTTTCTAATGAAGCCAAGTCCATACGTTTTTTCAAGGGTGTATGTGGACAGATTGAGATTGGTCTTACTTTTGATTTTGTTCACCCGCCTGTGAGGTGGGTGAACATCACCACCTTTCATCTAGTCGTCTAGGTGTAATATGTTCAACTCACAATCTAACGTTGTGATGATAGGTGGTGATGGTCACCCAAGTCACAAGTGGGTGAACAAAATTGCACCTCCAATATTAGAGTTTGATCCACTTGCTTGTCTTCTCCAAAATCTGAATGAATTGCCAACCTATCGTTGAGGCCTTGAAGGCTTTCTTGTATACCCACTACAGACGTGACCCTCATAAAATAAAGAGGAGGAGACAAGATTTGTGTCGTTCACAACTGGTGACCCATGGATAACTCACAATCTGATTTACTCCAACCAAGGCCCTACTTAGTTCATTGTGTTGCTTAGTAAGGGCGTCATGCCCGTCTGATATAGCGTGAATATTTGCAAATGTGAAAATTTATGATTTTTATAAGTGCTAATTAAAATTCTATAAATTAAAAAAAAAATTATATTGCTTATTTTGTAGGTCTATTATAAATCCAATAAAATATTTGTTATTAGATGTCATCATCAATCACCTTCAAATATATGATGCAGCGAATTTTTTTATATTTGTGAATATTTAAAGTGTACGTACCAAGTCGGCCCTAATAGCAAATATTTGTTAGAATTTGTAGTGGGCCCACAGGATAAGCAATCTAATAATTTTTTCTTCTTTAAATATATGAATTTTTAGTTAGAACTTATAAAACATGATGAATCTTGAATATTTGCATTTTGGGAAGATTCAAGGTGTACCAAGCAAGCCAAGTGTTTACCTTCTCGGCCACCAATCACATTGTGAGGTCCCCGTTAGTCATAATAAAGCGTGCCACGTGACATATTCGAGTGGATGGATGGACGACCAAACTTAAGACTTCATTAGGAGAGGAATAATACTAAATTTATAGAAAGCAATACAATTATAATGAACGGCAGATGTGTGGATTCTAAATTTACCAGTGAATTGCACCCTTTATAAACTTGTACATCCACCGTATATTGTACTTTGATTATTGTAGTTATAGGATTACCCTTAGACGAGCAAATTCGCACTCCTTTCCTCGAGAGATTATTCGGGGAATCGAGGCCTTCATGGAGAATTTTTTCCCCTCTCTCACTCATCAGACATTATTATTTTATTTGATAAAGAAAGGAGTTGTGAGGAGGTAACGTGTTTTCTGTTGAAAACACAACAATACGTTAGCAAAAGAGGAGTTTAAGTTTTGTTTTTGTATGCTAATCAAAAGATTAAACAAGTAAAAATGCCATGTTTAATTTGAGATGTTGATTATTGGCTTTTACTACTATTTTAATTATTAGTTTAAAGATATTGAATGAAAAAAAACTATAATGGATCTAACTTAACGATTATAATAACAAATTAAATTACCTTTTTAAGTCTTTTTGTTTTTTCTGACCTTGCTAACTTTCTTATCGGTTTCAAAGACTTGTGTGATCGGTTTTAGTGCCAATATGTTTGGTCCAATTTGAATAGTGATGTTATACTTACTGCAAACTTTACTGCAAAGGCTATTTAGCAAGGTATTTGTATTAATTTAGAAATGATATAAATCACGAGAGGTATGAGATTATTTAAGAACCGCAAGATAACTAAAATTTACAGTAAGAAAATACAGTAAATTTAGCATTTTACTTTAAATAGTAAAATGGGTATGAAAAAAAATATCCAAAAGTTCAACTGAATGCAAGATATCAAAAAGATTTACGCATCCCATCGCAAAGATCCCTACAATTCACGCATCTATAATTGTTATTAAATTCAGTTTAAATGGGATAGAGGACCACCCGGGATGAATTATTTATTAAAACACAATGTATGTGGTTAAATGTCATTGTCTTTTCATAATTCAGTTTCAAACTGCCAACATCCTCACAAAAAAACAAATGCACAGGATAGTATAGCAATTCTTGAAAATCTCCGCCCATATTTGAATGTACAGTAAAAATATTAAAATTCTTTTATCCTAATAAAATTTATAAAAGTGTGATTTAATCTCTATAATTGCATGTAACATTAGAGTTAGGAAAAAAAATGGAGAAGAAAACGTCATGGATTTTGCTACAAGAATTTCAGATTTGCACACAAAATCATACACTGAGTTTAATGTTGGTTTAATTTGAGTCTAATTTGGTCTAAAGTCTCAGGGGTATTAGCCGGACTGCAAATTTAGATTTCTGTAGCATCACCCAAACACCATTGCCAATTGAAGGAAGCGTATACAACTCTAAAATGGAGAGTGAGGTAAACTTTTATCTGGTATTATAGTCCTTACAACTTCAAAACTTAAGTACCAAGAAACCACAAAGTAGATTCCAACTTTATTCTAACAACATTTCTGCTCTAAGAGTCTTAACAGTACTCTAATCCCTCTCTTTTTCTTTCTTCTTTTAACATTTTTGTTTAACTGAATCATCGATTCATGTTTTTTCATGGTTGAATAAAAAAACACATTTTCAAATAATACTAAGCAAGGTTGGTGGACATATTCTTGTCTCACCCTCTTCCTTCTCAGTCATTAATATAGTCTTCTTCCGCCCATTGGTGGAAGTGAGTGAGTGAGACTAATGTCCAAGTTACAATAAGACGGAAATATTTTAGAAATGATGATTGAAAAATACAAAGAAGCTATTAAAAATAAGCGCAGACGTCAAAAAATTCACAACCAATAAACGCAAGGAAGGACGCCACTATAGACGCATAGAAGCCATCAAGGTAATTAATTACATGGGCCAAACCCATGTGGTGATGCTACGACCACTACCTACAACCTCCAATATCATAGGGAGGGACGTCAACCAAATGAGAAAAAAAAAAAATTTTGGGGAAAACATTATAGGAATTTATTTTATTTTATTTTTGGAAGTTTTATTTAGTTATTTTTTATCAAGAAAAACAAAATTTTCATACTACCAACATTTGGATATTCGGAGTATCAATTTGGGCATATAGAGGCAAAAGTTTAATATGTGAATGCCTAATAACAACTGCCCATCCAAGCCAATAAAATGGGAAGTAAAGTCAACACTGATGGCATTTTGGTCTTTTTACAAGCTTGGGTATCAAAAAAACAGAAATTAAAAAAGAGGTTCCAATTTCTAATCTTATAATAAAAGACTATTAAAACCCTCAACAACAGTTCTACAGTTCTAGTCCAACTTCTCTTTCTCCTCCGCCGTGGCCATGGGATCTCTCTGGTTTCTGTTACCCAAGCTCTGTATCACTTTTTTTGTGTTTTTATCGTTCACCTCCTCGCATGGGTACGCTTGGAAAACACCGTTCCACCCACGGGATTTTCTTCCGTTGTTACCCAAAAAAGTTTCATGGCCTGTACTCAACTCTCTCAACGGTGCAGTTGATCTTCTCCCCACTTTTGTTGGTGCTGCTTCGTCTTCCAATGATACCCTTGAGTGGAAGGGTGCTTGCTTTTATAAGACTACAGCTTGGATGGAATTCCACAATAAGACCGGCAGTCAATTTGGTGGTGGAACGCTTCATATCAAGGTCAGGAGCATAGAGAAATACTATGGTTTTGATTCCATGTTTTTTTTTCTTTCTTCAAATTTGATTGATTTTTCAATTTCTTGTCATTTCATGAGTACTAGGGAATGTTGACATTATTTTTCCTTTCTTGCTTTCTTAGTTTCTCATTTAAGTTTGATTGATTTGGGGGACAATCTGGATGTTGGGTTTGTTATGGTTTTTGCCTTCATGGGTAATTGAGATTTGATGTCCATTTTTACAGTTTTAGCAGGAATTAAATATATTTATTTCTGGTTTGAGAGATTTGGAGTAGTGGGTATTTGAGTTTAGGATCATTTAAGGTAATATGTTGGCAATTGATTAAGGGGTGCATATCTTCAAGCAATTGGGGAGGAGGCTAGTACATAAGATAGTGGTTTTGAACAGAAAAAAGATTCAATTTTGTGAAACTGTATCAAGGGACATTTTACTTTCTTTACTTTGAGTTGAAGGACAGTTGGAGTTCATGGGCTTTGTTTACAAGCTTATAGAAATGTATTATCCTGGTTATCTGGGGGATTTTGGGTGCTGGGTACTTGGATTCGTGAACATTTCTCGCTATTTCTTAGTGCAGAAGATATGCTTTTGTTTTTCTCTTCCTTTTTCCTGGTTTTTTGGATATTTGTTGGGCTACATCATTTTATTGGGAGTTGGGATATTGTTTCCTAACATTTGAAGGTGGATTTCCTTGTACATGTGTTCATGTATTTGGAGTTTCTGCAAAAGAGTTGTGAGCAAACAGGAATTTAGAGTTTGGGAGGCAAGTTACATGAACATGTCCTACACTCTTAGAGGTTGACTTTCAGAAAATTAGGTTCTATATGATTTGAGTTAGATATTTGACTTTTTTTTTTTTTGTCGGTTTGAGTTGGATATTTGATTATGGAGCCAATATCTATTCTTCCCCTGTTCGGACTATTTTTTTTGTTTCTACTTTTTTAGGCTATTCGGAGGTTTCTATTGTTGCCTATTCACCAGGTCTCTTCAAGTTTACAGAAGATACAGTGTTAGATGCAATCTAAAGAGGTTCAAAGGAATCTGTTAAATGTGGACATTAGCTTCTAGTCTAAGTATGTAAATGTAGATATTGTAGCATACAAGTACTCCTTGTCATGGCTTTCAATGAATCTGTTAAATGTGGCTGTCTGCCCGATGGATGTAGTTAATATGCATTACGACAGTTCTTAAATCAAATGATTTGTGTCATACAAGCTTTTTCATATGTTTTGCAGACTAGCAATGCTCACAGTTGGACATGTATGGACCTGTACATCTTTGCAACTCCATACCATGTAACATGGGATTATTACTTCTTAGCTCGGGAGCATACACTTGAGTTTAAAGAATGGGAGGGGAAAGCTGAATATGACTATGTAAGTTTCCAGCTCCATTGTCAATGACTTGCTGTATATTCAAGTTCTCTGCTCAGAATATGCATTTACTTGTCAGGAGTTTACCTTTACTTTCTCTGAAACCAGGTTAAAAATAATGGGGTTTGTATCTTCCTCATGCATTCGGGAATGCTGGGAACTCTTCAAGCTCTTTGGGATGTCTTCCCTCTATTCACGAATACTGGATGGGGTGAGAATTCAAACCTTGCATTTCTTAAGAAGCATATGGAAGCGTCCTTTGAAGAACGTCCTCAGCCATGGATTACAAATATTACAACTGATAGTATTCAATCGGGAGATTTCTTAGCCATATCAAAAATCCGTGGGAGATGGGGTGGTTTTGAGACTTTGGAGAAGTGGGTTACTGGAGCTTATGTCGGTCATACCGCAGTTTGCTTGAGGGATTCTGAAGGAAAACTTTGGGTTGGAGAATCTGGACATGAAAATGAGGAGGTAAGACAATGCCTTCATCCCCATCATTATCTATTGCATTGTCACAATTTAGGGGTTGGCAACATGGATCATTTTTTTTCCCTCAACTCTATTTTGTTTGTTATCTTCAATCGTGTTATGTGTCTTTTGATCTTCTTTATTATCTCCATCTACAATATGTCCAGTTTTTCCTTTCCAGATCTCTATATAGTTACAGTGCTATGTGCTGGGGCCTATTGATGCGTGAGGTGCAGTGTGAGGCATGTGCACGAGTGAAACAAAATCCAAAATATAAAAATGTATAGACTTTACATATAAAAAATAGTACAAATTATACAAATCAGACACTTGAAAATAATGAAAGTTCAATTTCAAATGGAATGTAGATTTCGTTAGATGTCAGAGAAATTGGGTAATTGAACTTGACCAAGTTTCAGGATAACTGGATACGTTATCAACTTAGGTGTCATTTGTCTCAAAAAATTGGACCAATGTTACATCTTACAACATAAAATCACTCAATCCTTGAAGAATTATTCAATACATTGTAATTTTGCAAAAAATTGAATTATTAATAATGATGTGTGGGATATTAATGTTAGTGTGAAATTTCACTATTGGTTGATGGTGAAGTTATCTTTTATTATTTATTGTAGGGGGAAGATATTATTGCTGTGTTGCCATGGGATGAATGGTGGAACTTTGAGCTTACTAAAGATGACTCTAATCCTCAAATTGCACTGCTACCTTTGCACCCTGACATCCGGGCCAAATTTAACGAGTCTGCAGCTTGGGAGTATGCGAGAAGCATGTCAGGGAAACCATATGGTTATCATAACATGATATTTAGCTGGATTGACACTGTAGACGGGAATTACCCACCACCATTGGATGCACATTTGGTATTGCTCATATCTGATAACCCTATTTTTTTGTAGAAGGTTTTCTGATATCACTAAAAAGATATTTACTTTTCATTTACTCCTTTTGGAATTATTTTCACTTGTCAAAAAAGAAATTCTCTTTTGTCCTTTTCTATTCTTCTCTTTTTCCTCATTTTCTCTCGTTAAAAAAAAAAAAAATGATTCCATTTACATTTTCTTGGTACCATCATCATTCTCAGTGGTTCAAGATTTGAATCCAAGATGATTTAGCAAATATGTGTAGAAAAAGTTGTTTTTACTTTGCATAAGAAATGGTTATAACCCTTCTCCTTCGTGCAATTAATGCCTGATTCTCTATGAGCCCTGTCAAAAGATCATAACATCTATGAGGACCACATGTGGTGGCATCTTGGTTTTAGGAGAACATGCCCAAATTTCTGCAAAGTGATATTTTGCTTGAGCAGTACTCCCTCATTCCCTTATAGTATGGAAATTAATAAATCATTCTTTTTGTCACTATTGCTGCAAGTAAGCCATGGAATAAGTGGAAATGGGATAGCTCAATTATGTAGATTTATTTTCATTTATTTTGTAATTATTGAGTTTCTTGAACTATTGGAGTCAAAAGACAAATTTTGGTCAACACTTGATCTTTGAAACCTATGAAGTATCCTATTTTTAAGATTTTCAAAACCTCTCTTCTCATTCACGCCTTGTCCAAAACTTTCATATGGACGTACATCTACATATATATATAGATATTGATGATGATGTTTTTTTATTACACATAATAGTATCTTAACCATACATATGTGAAACAGAGTCCCACATCTGATTGCTGGTGTTGTGCGTTATAAGAGGTGTCATGACCAACTCATTGGGTCTGGTTGTGTCTGATGTTCAGGTTGCTTCTGTTATGACCGTTTGGAATCAAATACAGCCAGCATATGCTGCTAACATGTGGAATGAAGCGTTGAACAAGCGACTTGGAACCCAGGTATCCAATTCTAACATGTAATTCACATATTGTTTACCAAGTGCCTGTTGGTAAAGTTTCCCCATAAACTTTCTTGAATATTTTTTAATCCATAGAATAATTATTGTTATTATTGATATCATCATCATCATCTGATTAAAGAATGAATTGTAAGCTTGTGCTTGTATATACAAGATGAAGAGAAATGTAACCATAAGGATGCTCTACCAGTACTGTAGCAAAAACCTTGCATACCCACGTGTTTATGGTCTTGCACAGGGAACTAATAGGCCAAACTGACCACGGTGGTTGCTTACTTGATCATAACCATCTGAAGCACCACATTCTTTTTGGTGTCTCAATATATAGTTCATGGTTGAGATAAACGTAGGACCAGGAGATTAGGATTGTTCCATTATATTCATCTTGTGATCTCTAGGTTAGAACTGGGTGTATACCATTTTGCTATTGGTGAACCATCTTATGTTTTACCTAACCACTACCTACATTACTTGTTAAAGCTCAATAGCAAGATTGGCAATAAAGTGTGTCATTCATGAGTCTACCTTTTCCACTGAAACAAATACAATTATGTGTTTACTGCAGGGTCTTAGCCTTCCTGAGATTCTAGTAGAAACTGAAAAGCGTGGATTGCCTTTCGATAAATTGCTGACTATACCTGAACAGGACAATTGGGTTTATTCTGATGGGAAATCAACCTCTTGTGTTGCCTTCATTCTTGAAATGTATAAAGAGGCAGGACTGTTCGATCCAATTGCAAGCTCTGTTCAAGTCACAGAGTTCACGGTAAGTTTGAGGAAATAATTTCTATGGTCATTTATCATTTCTTTTACTAACCAAAAAATATTCTCTGATCGGCTTTGTTGAACCTCCTTTCTTCTTGTTTTTTTTTTTATTTTTATTTTTTATTTTTGAAGTTCTCTCTCTTTATTAACCTTGATAAAACAAAGTAACTGTTACTTGCTAAGAATGCCTGTAAAAGTTTCCCTAACCCTAATCTTAGTGATAAAAATGAAGAGGCTCCAGAAGTTCAATAATACGACTTAGATTTCTAGTGACACTGATCTGGAGAATAGAATACCTGGAATTAGGGAATACTTCTCGAGGGTGGTTCCTAGCATATGCATGGGGAACATGCTTGATAATTTGGACAGTTTCTCCACCAGATCTCCTGATTGCAAACAGTGGCTGGTAACTGACTTGACCATTTGATCCATGTTTTCTTGGATAGTGCATTGGGATCTCCATCTTATACATAGTATATCATGTATTATGCATTATCGTTCTGTATGGTCCAATCAGTTAGCTCTTTTATTAGAACATCTGTACCAAAGATCAGATTCGTTTGATCAGGTACACTCCTTTGACAGTCCATGCACAATGTTTCCAGAAAAAGTCCAGTTGCTTGACCCATCCAAAGGTCTTAGTGTTGGGTTTATGAATTGAATGGTTCGGACGTCCTTTAAACGCCTAGTCTACTCATATATGTCAATGGTGATTTTTATTAAAATGTGGATTTTAAGATCATTTTGTAATTGAATCCTTGCTAAGTAATGCTTGATGTTCATTGTCAACGCATGATTCATTTTTGAACACCCACAAATGCAGATAAAAGATGCCTACATGCTCAAGTTTTTTGAAGATAACTCAAGCCGCCTGCCAACGTGGTGCAACGAAGGGGATGATGTGAAGCTACCCTTCTGCCAAATTCGAGGCCAGTATCGAATGGAACTACCTGGATACAACACTATGGATCTATATCCCCATATGAACGAGAAGTGCCCAACTCTACCCCCTGAATACTACAGGTCGAATGGTTGTTGAAATCTTTCCTCAGTTCTTTTGAATTTGTGTATATTCATTCCTGCATGTCCGCCTTGTTGTTCTCTGTTAGTTCTACCATGTATATTGTTTGATACAAAGATGTGAAAGGTTACAAATGAACAGTAGGTGCTTAGAAAAAGCTGTCAAATATAAATTGCTTGTACAGTATGATGTGAAAACTTTGGAAATGGAGGTAATATAAATATTTCTCACTTTTCAGGCATTTTGGATTTCACACCCTCTAGGGTTCATTTTGAGAATCTCACTATGGAGAAAATGATTATGACTTCACTTCTTATTGAGAATAGGATTGAAATAGCAGGAGACACTTGTGCTGATGTGAAAATTTTTAGAAAAGAAAACAAATCTGATTAGCCACGTAGAGAGGAGAAAGTAGGTTTAAGTTGAACTTTCTTTTCAAAAAAGATTAATATGATCCCCAAGTTGAAGCAGATATTATGTAGTTGCCTTAGGCTCAAGTTGAATTAGTAGTCCCTGAGAAGGCATTGGAATTGGATCATAAGTGACAGCCTCATCAGTGCAGCACAATTTCCATGTGAACTCAGTGACCAAGTAGTGAATTGTGATTAGGGTTTCTATCTTCGCATACTCGTACCCTGGACAGACCCGCAACCCTCCTCCAAATGGTACAAAGCTGTATGGAGGGAAGGATCCTTGGTTTTCAAAGCGTTCTGGGTCAAACTTCCTCGACTCTGGAAAGATTTCGTCATCCATATGCGTGGTACTCGCAGCCCTGAAAACCTAGATAGTCGTAGAAAAAATTATTAGCGCTAATTAGTCATATAGCAACAAAGATGGTTAAGAATTGAGAGTGGAACATAGTCAGGTATGTTTTTTTTCCCTTACTTGCCATCCTTTGGGTATTAGATATCCTTCATATTCAAAGTCTTTTTGGGCTGTCCTGAACGTACCAAACACGGGAGGGATCATCCTCAGTGTCTCCATTGCTGCCCTCCATGTGTATTTCATCCTACCAAGGTCTTCCCATGTCAGAGGCTCTCCAGGGGCCTTGTTCTTAGCTATTTCTTCATGTTCTGCAATCAAATTCCAGTGATTCCCAAGTTAGTTTTTCTAACCATACTTACAGAACAGGCAAGACGACATCCAAGAACTAGCGGCTTAATAATACTTGCATGTTTACATATCCATGAGTTATCGCCGTTACCATGAAGAACAGAGTCATAAGCAACTGGGTAATTGGCTAGAAACTGAATTAGGAATGTAATTAGACTGGAGGAAGTTTCATGTCCAGCAAACATGACAACAATGGCATTGTCCAAAATCTCCTTCTCTGTTATCATCTCTGCATGATCTTCACCATGGACGCTAAGGAAGCAAGTGATGAGATCGGCATCTGGGGAGGCCTGGCCTCGCTCCAAGGCTGCCCTTCTTTCAACCATGAGATCACCAACTAATTGACGGATTCTTCTACTCGCTCGGAGGCCAGTGTTGAAGCGTGTGAACGGCAAGTTTACTGGGACTGACCACATTCCCTGTGTGAAAAGATGGAAATCATCCAGCAATCTTTCCCTCTGCACACCTTGCTCCAGACCGAACAGAGACGAGCAAATGAGGTCGAACGTGAGGGCCCTAATCAGCGGATAAACCTGCGTTAAGTACCAAGTTTCTCCTGTCAGTGTTCTACATTACCATAAAACTGACAACATCATATGCCCATCATGCATTATTCTTCTGAATTCTATAAGTTATGTTCTTTTCAAAGTCAATGAAATACACTATCACTAGGTCTAGAAGACTAGAAACTAAGCTCTCAGTGCAGGAACTGACAGAGAGAGGGGTGGTTGATCTATCTACAGCATTATCCACTGTTATTGAGGTCTACAACTAAGAATCTGTATGCCGTATTGATATGTAGAAAGATTAGAATACCTTTACTTCCTGTCGGCCTTTCCACTGCGTCTCAAAATGTTGCCTGACCATCCCATCCATCTTCACGACATTCTTCTTTAGTACTTCTGGCTTCAAGAACGATACAATTGCCCCCCTCACACGTTTGTGATCTTCCCCCCTCAATTCCGTCAAATTGCGATCACCCAGTATCATCTTAATGGGTTTTGGCTGCTGATTAGCAATCACAGTACCGTCGTTAGTGAATAAGAACTTGTTGGCAGTTGGACCTGTGAGGAAAACTGTTGAAGCTCCGAAGAGGTTGAGTTTTGATATCGGCCCATATTTTCGTACTCTCTCTTCCAACCACTGCTCGCCTGTGTTCGCCTGCAATGCCCGTAGAAAACTGAGGCTCTGGCCTACAATTGGGATCCCCAGAGAACCAGGTGGAAGCTTCTTTGGTGATCTTCTTCTACCTCTGCAAATGAATAGAAAGACTGGAAGAAGAACAAGGAGGAGAATGAAGAAAATAGAAGCATTCATGGTGGGTGGTTAAGAACAGAACAGTAGAGATGTGGATTGATTCTACATAGTGAGAGTACCTCTTTTTATATCCTTCTTGATGTTAATGTAATGAGTATTTTTAATTGTGTGTGTTTGTTGCTCTGTTGTTTGATCTTGTTTTTTGTGTTGGCCTTTGTTCCAATGTTGAAGATCCTTTTAAGGTAGCTGTCAGTCTTTGGCACCCACCCTGAATTCTGAAGATTTAGAGTTTCCTCCCTTGATCTTAGACTCTGATAATAAAATTTGACCAAATATGAGAGAATATTCTTCAATTTAACATCCCTTGACTCTTTCAAAAAATAAAGTCTATTTTTTAATTTTCATGTATCTAAAAACTTTAAATAAAATTGACTAAAATACCCATGTCTTAAACTGTAACAAGAAGTAACAACAACAACAACAACAACAACAACAACAACAACAACATGCGTGATTGAATCTGCTAACCACTTAACAAGTTTAAGTACGCATGCGGGTGACTAGTATCAATATATGAGAAGGCTGAGACTTTGGCCTATGATGGGTAAGCCGTAGGCCTTGTGAACCTGGTGGGAGTTTTCTTCTAGATCTTCTCCTTGATCTTGCAAGAAGTACTAGAAGAAAGATGGGAAGAATATATAGAAGTAAAAGTGAACTAAAGTGCAGGACTCATTTGGGTCTGTGAGAGAGTTGAGTTCTAGAGAGAAAGAGATGAGTTCCACTTCCATGAGTTGTTTTTTTTTCTTTTTGCTATGACTAAGGTCGTTATAATGAACTAATGAAATGCCCCGATATGTTACTTTCATTTGGGGAGGAATATTTTAGCTGTTTTACAAATATTATATTTGCAAGTAAATTATTTTCTGGAGGCCACGATAGTACATGGTAGGTCGGGGATTTTGAGATGCAAACAACCACAATGATATAATGGAATCTCACAATTTTTAAACCACATACGAGGGGAGGGGTCGTGGACGTTCTCAATGTTAGGTACTTAATAGTTCTGGTACTAAAATAGGTGGAATCAGAATTGGAATAATCGATTCCAGTATTACTCAATTCTTGAGTATTTTTATTCTTATTTTTTGATATTAAATTTTAAATAATAAAAAATCTATGAAATAAAAAGCAAATATTAATGAGTTGATTTCGGTTCTTACCAATTATCAAAGTACCCAAAACCATAACCATTATAATACAAATAGTTTTAGTTCCTAGCGGTTTCGATTATTGTTACTATCGGTTCTTAAAAATGTAGAATCAGAACGTTCAGTTCAGTTTCGACAAGTAAAGGTTGACACCCCTATTGGAGATGGGCATTATTATTTTTAAGTCGCAAGTGAGTACACGCATTGTATTATTCTAATTTTCATTAGAAAAATAGTTTTTTATTAGAGAAATAGTTTTATTATAAAGAAAATGTTCTTGCCTTATTTAATCTGAACAAACACATTCAATTCAAAGTTTTAATGTGCAACTCCAACATGCTTCAACATCAAAGGGGAAACAAGGAAGGACCTTTTTGGCGGATGAGTAGCATTTCTAAAATTAAAATTGTCACATTTGTCCCTATTTCCATGTTGAGCACAATTGTATCACTTGTGGGTTTTAAATTTAATTGGGGCACTCACATTTTCCCTTGCACACCCTTCTAGACTGTTTTAGGTTCAAACTTCACAAATTCAAGTTATGTGACAAAGAAAAAACCTCGAGATTCATGAGGGAAACTGTCGAGTCAACCACATAGTAAAACTTGAAGCAAATAAAAATTCTAAGTTTAATTCCCTTGTCAATTTTAATTGAAAAACTAGGTAATGAACAAGCTCAACTTAAGAAACATGTATGTAACATATGTAAAGGTTTAAGATCTACTCCTATTACATTATATATGTTAAAGCGTGGCAATCCCTTGGAAGCTTTTAAGCAATAGTTGTATATGATTTTTTCTTCGGCTCAATTTCGATCGGTAGTCCTTGACTAGGTACCGGCATTGGATCCCTACTGAAAGTATCATCAGTACTGCCACATAATTTCCATGTGAACCGGGTGACCAAGTAGTGAATTGCAGTTAACGTTTCAATCCTTGCGAACTCGTATCCTGGACATATCCGTGGTCCTCCTCCGAATGCCACGAAAGAGTAAGGTGGGACGGTTGACACTTGGTTATCGAAGCGTGATGGTTCGAACTTTGATGGTTCAGGAAATATGCTCTCATCCATATGAGTCAAGCTAGCAGACCAAAATATCTATATATGTAACAAATGAACCCCAAATAAATTAGCAGTACAATTGTAGATATAGATGTCATGAATCACGGACTGGTTTCAAAACTGGAGTAATGCTGTATGAACCACATTAACTGACCAACTGATGTAGCAGCAAATGAGGTGGCAATTAGTTGATATTTACATGCCGTGCCATCTAATACGGATAGTTGACCTATAGACCTTAGTTGGCCACATTAGATGACATGTCATTTGGTCAGCCAATGTGGTCCATGTAACAAAATTACTAACATACTCAAATGATAGAAATTTGTACTTACTTGCCATCCCTTGGGGATCAAGTATCCACCATACTCAATATCTTTCAAGGCCTTTCTAAAGCCACCAAACACAGGAGAGAGCATCCTTAGAGTCTCCATGGCTACCCTCCATGTGTACTTCATCTTGGCAAGATCCTCCCATGTTAGCAGCTCTCCTGAGGCTTTGCTCTTAGCTATCTCTTCTTGCTCTGCACACAAATCAACAATGTCTTACACCCTCACCCTCTAACCTAAATACTTCATCAATTTGATGATAGGGAGAGAGGGTATTACCATCAAGTATGGAGGCATAAACAACAGGATCTTTGGCTAGAAGCCTGATCAAAAAAGTAATGAGGACAGAGGATGTGTCATAGCCAGCTACCATGACAAGCCTGACATTGTCAACAATCTCATTTTCAGTTAACACTGCTGCTGCATTATTATTATTATTATCTTCATCTCTGATGCTTAACAAACTAGTTATAAGATCTTGTTGTTGCTGGGGAGGAGAAGATAAAGAAGAAGCCTTAGACAACTGATGACCATGATCAGATTGTTGTTGTTGTTGTTGTAAAGCCATCCTCTTCTCATTTATAAGCTGAATGATCATGTTTTGGACCCTTGAACTTGCTCTAAGACTACCATTAAAGCGCGTGAAAGGTAAGTTTATTGGTACTGACCACATCCCCCCCATCATCTCTTGGAAACACTCTACAAGTCTATCTTTTCTTTCCCCTGCTTCCAGTCCAAACAGAAGAGAGCACATTATGTTGAATGTTAGGGTCTTCATCAATGGCAATACCTGCACAATTACCAAACATAAACCCATAATTGATTTTAAACATTGTCTATATATATATATGAAGATAACATCCTAATGTGAACCCTTAGGTAGAACTTGCCCATCGGCTTGCAAGGCCCTGAAGGGGCTTCTTGGGATGAAGTCCTCTTACGAGGGATTTGATCCATGAGTATGGGCCTGATTATAGGGGGGGTTGTCCCACGAAAGGGGTAAGGAACCCAAGTGGGGCTGCTTCGGCTAACCCAGTCATGTACACCAGTGAGGAAAGGGTTGGTTGTTTTATCAATTTCATAACGATGACATACCGTGATTTGTTGCTTCCCTTGCCAATGCGACTCGAGGTGCATCCTGACTTGTACATCTATCTTACCAACGTATTGCTTCAATACTTCTGGCCTTAAAAACGACATGAGTGCACCCCTCACACGTTTGTGATCATCATTACTCAACGCAAACAGACATCTATTGCCTAGTATACTCATAATCGACTTCGGCTGTTGGTTACTGAGCGTGTTGCTGTCACTAGTAAATAAGAACTTGTTTGCTGCCTGTCCATGGATCATAACTGTTGGAGTCCCAAACAAAGTGAGTTTAGAAATTGAACCATACTTTTCTATTCTCTCCTGGACCCATCTTTCAGCTGTGTTCTTTCGCATTGCGTAAAGCAAGCCGAGGCTTTGGCCTATTAGAGGGATCCCTAGTGAGCCTGGTGGTAACCTTTTGGTTGATCTTCTACTTCCCTTAATGAAGAATAGGAAGATGGCCGGGATAAACAAGAGAAGAGTAAAGTATATTGCAGGATTCATGGTGTAGAGAGAGAGAGAGAATTGATGTGTTTGATGAGAGACTGAAAGAGAAGGATTTATAGGAGTGGTGTTCCGAGTAAATTAAAAAGGGTACCTGGTTTCTGTGGTTGACATATTTGAGCTATTCGTTTTATGCTTCTCTGTTGTTGCTACATTTTTGTCCTTGATANATAGGAAGATGGCCGGGATAAACAAGAGAAGAGTAAAGTATATTGCAGGATTCATGGTGTAGAGAGAGAGAGAGAATTGACGTGTTTGATGAGAGACTGAAAGAGAAGGATTTATAAGAGTGGTGTTCTGAGTAAATTAAAAAGGGTACCTGGTTTCTGTGGTTGACATATTTGAGCTATTCGTTTTATGCTTCTCTGTTGTTGCTACATTTTTGTCCTTGATACACACAAGAAATGTTTGGATCCATCTGTAAGTGCAACTATAAAGCAACAAAACTGAGTGATCAAAAGGGTATCAAAATGTCAAGAATTGATCAACTTTGGTCGATGAAAATCACAACAAAACGTGGAAGAAAAAACAAGCATTGGGGTGCTTCACTTTATATGAGCAAATGCTCATACAGATCCATTGATGCGTCTATTGGAGGTGACAAGGTCTTGTGGGCCCATATGGAGATGAACGGCCGATGATCCAGGATGAGGAGACCACCTACACTGAGTATCAACTCAATCTGAAACAACTTTCTACCCTATAAAGATGTATCACAAGTTGCATTATTGTAGGCCATCCTTTTTGTTGTTAACTATGAATCAATTTAAGTATTCAGAAGGCGTTGTATTCTTGGGAGGATGACATCGATGGTGATGGGATCAATTTCATTCTATGTCTTGTTAATTCATCTTAATGTGGTCCAATGAACATTTGGTGTGTCAAAAGAACATAACTACATATGTATACAGTAAATGAGAAAATGACATAGAATCTTTGCCTATTTGATTCCCACGGAATATGGACAAAAAAAGATGATAAAAGAACCTAAGAGCATCTCCAATGCAAATGTACTCTGCTTCCTATGTGGCATGACTCTCAAGACATCCTCTTGAGACTTGCTTCCTATGTGGAGAAAAAAGTTCCACAATTTATGTTGAAAAGAAAAATGCATCTCCAATGCAAATGTGGTTTGGTTGATAGTTTTGCCTATGTGGCATTTAATTAATTAAATATTTTATTTTTTTTAATTGTACAAAAAGAAAGAAAAAATGAAATCTTTAATGAGATTTGCTAAAAAAGAGGAGAGAGAATAATATCTTTAACTAAATTTGCTGACTAAGATGGGAAGGCATCCTCTTGGTGAACCTCTAAAACAAGAGGATGGACTAGAGGATGTCTTCCCAACTACCTGCCACATCATCTTCACATGAGCACATTTGCATTGGAGACGGTTTTAAGAATAAATTGGATGTGCTTCCTACCTGGCACACCACTTTTAAGCAGACCATGTTTGCATTGGAGAGGCTCTAAGCTTGATTTCAGAGCTTGGGTTCCATGGATGACTCAGACAAACTCATCTCAGAGAATCAAATTAGACTCGCTTTGCGATGAACGAAGATAACTGTCTTATACATTAGCAGGATGTAGCGATACCCACCCCGGGTAGTCTACTGTAAACTTTTAAATCTTGCAGTTTAAATCAGTTTTACAGAGGATGAGTGACAAATATGAAGAAAACAAATTAACCCAAAATGACTTGCAAAAATGTGGGCCTCTGGGAAGACAAACATATCACAGAAGCCCCCACAAACCCTGACTTTTAGACAGCTTATCCACTGCAGATCAAACACCTCACTAAGAGATACTAATGGTGAGAATGAACAATTTTAAGAGAAGTATGTGAAAGAAAAGCAGTACTTGTAGACCCGAAAAAATGTAATAGACCATGTGTTTTTCCACTACAGAGGCACAAACAAGGTTTTGATTCATGATTCATACTATGGAGAACCCCAGTAATGGCATTGTAAACAAGAATACAATGACGAATCATCCAAAATAGAAAATCTGATTAGGGTGATGCAGGGTATATAAATCTCACAATACAAATATTAACTCGATAGTCCAAATATCACTCCGCTTTGGAGGGGATATGGTTCCCACCAGTTGCAATCTTGTACAGATAAAACCCCGCCATGAGAGCGCTGCAAGAAAAAAGAAAAAAAATATAGATGAGCATTTTGAAGAGCTGTGACTTGAAGCATCTGCTGGAGAAGGAACAAAGAAAAGAGGAAAAGAATGGTACACAGAACATGCTACGAAGAGATAACGAGTGACAAAACCATAGATGTTAAGATAGACAATGATTTCATTGAAATGTATATGGTAAATTTGGTTTAGTACATGAGAAGACTAGCATTGCTTGTGTTCTTTGAAGAAATAAAGGAGATTGCAAAATCCATGGGAAGAGTAGACCGGAGGTCCAAAACAAGTGGTGTGAAATACGGTAAACTCCATTGGATCGAACCTTGAGATACATGTCAAATCTGACAAAAATTTGAACTGCCACACACCTATACAAATTATATTCCTATTAAATTTGCCTAAGGTCCATAAAAAGTGGCTGCAGATCTTATTGCTACTCTTTTAACAGTTTCCTGTTAGAAAAGATAACCCTAACCTACTTAAGAGTTAAGATTCATTTGTTAAGGCATTTTTGGCAGAGGGAAACCTCAAATTGATCTATTTTCAGGACTACAAGCTTGTACCAAATGGAAAATATCAAGACTCCATACGAGAATGAGATTACTCAGATACAAGAGTTTCCATGATATAGATGTAACTATGTAAGTATATTTGAGGTGATACAGGGCATTAATAGCATCAATCAAATATTGAAAAGGAACAAGTTCGATGGATACATGCAGTAAGAAATGTGCAATACTTTAATATAAACTGGGAAGAATCAAAGCATAAAAAAATGCAAAAAAAGTTTGTTAGCAAAAACGGAAGTTAACTCTAAATTACCTGATTGCAGCAACGACACCAGCTGGCATTATCTTGGAGGTTTGGAGGTACCTTTGTCCCATGACCCATGTAAGTGCAAACGCACAAACTGTTGAACCAAAACATAATATGGATTCAGGAAACAGCATCTATGAAACTAAGACTAACTCTATGATGACCATGGAAAAGAAAGAAAATTCAGTTTTCCATTTAGGTGTTTAGGTCAAGCTAGTCAAAAATATGAAATTAACATATTAAAGCAAATGCAAATTATTTTGCATCTGAAGAAGAAAGATTCTTTAGAAATAGAGCTAATGACAACATCAACTTATCAAAGTTATCAAACGATACTCAAAATGGAAAATTGTGAAAGCTGTCAAAATCACCGGAGCACATTTTTTGGTCTCAATAGGCATAATTTCACGTTCACAATACAGAGAGGTTTAAGCCACTGCAAGATCAATAAAAAGGTCCAAATAGAGCTTGTACACGCATACAACTACACAAGTTATCTTCTCGAGTTGCTTCCTTATTACATTCAAGCTTTTTTGGTGCATTCAGTCTGCTATGAATCTAAGGGTTGTCATTGTTTCAAAAAATTAAATAGTGGGCATTGTATCCTAGGGCAGATTTGCCAGAATCATCTTCATTATTAGAATTTGTTGCAATGGTGACTGATCAAAAAGAAGACAAAGAATTGTTCCAACAGTTGGCAATTTAGGGTCTAAAAATAGTGACTTCAATCATAAGCCTTTCCCTATGATTGATCACATTCTATTTGTAGCTTCCTCCACTTACTTTCAACTCCTCACTCCAACACCTTCTCCAAGTCTCGACTGCTATATTTGATCTGCAGTCCAATTTTGGGAGCTTTTTCTTATCAATCTAAACCTTTTTGAACTTCTCAATCTCATCTATTCCCCTCATATTTAAATGGACACATTATCAAATCCAAGAAAATCCTTCCTTGATTGTGCATTATCGTCAAACCTGCGATCCAGATGTCTTTTACTTTTTTCTTCTAAACCAATGTCACCCCACCCTCCTCCAAACAATAGCATCATCTGCCCTGTCTCCCTGACATAATGAATTCTCTTCTGCCTCCAATGGCACAACCCACCAGTAACTTTCATGATCCAATATCCTTATACTTCAACCACATCCATCACACAGGAGCCGGCCAAGAACATTTGCTGTAGAGCGCGGTAGGATGATATAATCCTAAATGATTAAGACCTAAGCATTGCAAACCTCAATAACCTAGGAGCATTTAGCAAATAGGCATCAAACTATCCTGAGACCAAACCAGCAGACTATTTCAATCCCAATTTCCCCAAATAAAAACAGGTTCAAATAGTCAACTGACTTAGTTGAGGCAATATTATGCTTTTCTTTAGATGACAGCTGAGGTGGCATGCCCAAATGCTCAACGCAATTTGCCACCTCAGCATCTGCAACTTCACAAATTTTAACCCACTAAAACACATCATGTGTCACAAAGGGGAATGCGTCCATCAACCTTCTTATTATACAACGGCCGGATATTTTGAGGAATGCTATAATATACGGTTGGTTATACAAAGTATATCAGAGAACTATTCACTTGGCTAATTTAGATGATCATCTTTCAGATTACATTGTCCTCCAAGTAGCAAAAATAAAAACTTCCACTTAGAGGTCTAGACTGTCACTCCAGAAAACGTTTTTGAGAGAGAAAAACAAAAAACAAAAAGAAGCATAAACCCTGATTAATTTCAATAAATTACAGATCAGAAGAAAATTCAATAAATTCAGGGAATTACCATATCAGGCTTAGCATAATTAAAGACTAATAATTCAACTCTTCCAGAATTCAATAATTTTCCACATCAGAGATCCAAAATCATCAAATACAAAGACTACCCATTCTGTAAATTTCAAGCTTCATTATTCCCCAAATAATATAAATCAAAATAGTTTAACTACTAAAATACACAGAATAGAAAGAGAGCAAAATTATCAAACCAATTCATGAATGACAGAAATAAAAATTAGGTCAAATGTTCATACCCGTCTCAAGAATCAATGCAAGATAAGAATTCCTTCGTTTCTCAAAAGCTTTGAGACTCAGAAAACCAGCAATTAGGAGCAAAAATCCAGTACCCAGACCTCCAGCTAAGGAAGCTGTGCTTCCCCTCTTAGCATACCCAATAACCCCTCCAACTACAAGAATCAACCCATATGGGATCGTAAAACAGAAATCGTGCATCTTGATCAATTTGGGTATCTTACAAACCTAAAATTTGACAACAATTCAACTAGGGTTACCAGAGATCAAGGAAGAAAACTATAGGTTTTTAATAAGGGGAGTCTCAAGAACATGTAAGCATGTGCGTGGTGCAACGGTTCAATTGGTCAAAATTCAGAATTCCTACTCTCTCACCTGCTCTGCTTTCCTGTTTAGACTTTTGACTTTAGTCTTTACAGAAATTGCCCTTTTCTTTCTTTAAAATGGCGAATATATCCAACTGCTTCAAACATGTATACGGTCCGTGTCTTGTATACAGCAAGTTAAGGTATTCAAATCTAAACGCTCTGTAAAATTGAGAGAGTTTGGAGCTGGTTCTGGAACTAGGGTTTCTATAAATTATAAAATCTCAAATTTAGGGCTTCCTATACATTGAATCTTGCTCCTTAATTAGGATTTTAGGAATTTTTTTTGACTCATTGTGAAATTAATTAATGCTGGTTGGTTTTCGGGCAGGCACCTGTTTCCTGCAACCTAAAGCTCTCAAGTTTAAACCATATCTTCGACAAAGATTCAATTTTCCTCGAACCCTAACCCTAGAAATGGGCACTCATGTTCCTGCAAAGAGACCTTTTTGCCCATCATGTTCTAAGCCTGCTCGTGTCTGTCTCTGCTCTCGCATCAAAACCCCTTTGCTCGATAATTCAATCGCTGTTACAATTCTTCAACATAGTCAGGAGAAGAATCACCCACTCAATTCTACTAGAATTGCTACTTTAGGGCTTAAAAACCTTACTATAGCGACTGTTTCTGATGTACATTTTGAAGCCCAATTCTTCATTCGCTTGCTTAAATCAGATTTTGAGCAAATTCCGTGTTACCCAGAAGAGAAAATTTCGGCCTTGATTGCCAAACATGCTGAATGTGGTTTCACTGGTGATCTTATTAATGGCAAATCTGATTTTGTTGGTTTGGAGATTCCTCTGAACCAACTAGAAAAACAAAACCAAGATTCTGACTTGGTATCAACTATACTTACAGCGAAGGAATCAATACCTAATAAGCAGAGTGCAATTACCCATCAAAACCACCTCCAAAAACCAATTTTTTATCAAATTGATCAAACTCAAGCAAGTGAAGAGCCTGTAATATCTGCCACTGTGGCCAAATGTGGCTTCACTTGCTCTGTTACCCAGCTCCTAAGCCATCAGACCCAATTTGAAAAGCCCAATTTTGATCAACTTTTAGCTTCACAGGTAGGCCAAGATGCAATTTCAAATGGGTTTGTAGTGAAAAGGTTGCAGAAGAAGCAAATGAAGGAAAGCAAGGAATTTGAAGAACAGGAAGAGTTTGAGATTGTGGTTCCTCCAGGGTCAGCCTTACTTTTCCCAAGTAAGGACTCAATCAGTTTAGAAGCTATTGATTTTGAGGTGAAGCACTTAATTGTTTTGGATGGAACTTGGCGAAAAGCGAAGAGAATGTACCATGAGAATCCATGGTTGAAGTTTTTACCACACTTGAAGTTGAATTCAAATAAGTTGAGTTTGTACAGTGAAGTAAGACAACAACCAAGTGCAGGGTGTTTGTCCACCATTGAGAGCATATTGTTTGCAATGAAGGGATTAGGGCATGATCAAGAAGGGTTAGATGATCTTTTAGATGTGTTTGAGTCCATGGTTGGTGATCAAAGACGATGCAAAGATGAGAATGTAAGCAAACTCTCCCCAACCTGAGCTCTCTAACAACTAACAGTGTAATGTGTTAAATGTTATACTTGAACTCCCATTGATTGTACTTCAGTACTTAAGAACTTTAGAGAGAGAGAGAGAGAGAGAGAGAGAGAGAGAGAGGCTGTTCTCTGCTTAAACTGTTTTCTGTGGAAGTTTTATTGGTAGATTTTAATTCATGCACTTGTGAGTAGTTTCTTAAAATCACAATCTCATACAGTAATACCAAATAAGTTGCACCATGTATCTTGTCTTTCAATTCATGAACTTGTTTAACTGTTATGGGTTGAAACTTAATCTGTTGAAATTCCCAGTGGTTCATCAGATCATAAGGGGAAAAAAGAAAAAGAATTGAGACATGTATCATGATTTATCATCAAGTTCCTCTAGATGTTTTTATTGATCAAACATGATCTAACTCGTCTTGACTTCAGCTAACACGACTGTTCAAGCTCAAAATTGTTAGCTCCAAGTGATTTGGGCTTCAATGTCAACTAGTAGGTTGCATGTGCATTCTTCGCGGTTAAAAGTACATAGGATTGGTAATTTTACACCTATGTTTTATAATGTCGAACGTACTTTATTGATATAGTCTCAAACAATTGCGAAAGGGGGTAGTTTAAAACATGGAGATTACCCTAAACAATGATTACACATTGTTTTGAAACTTTTAACTAATGAACTTGAACCATTAAGCTTTCTTAATCATTCATCTCACTGTTAATTCTCAACCAACTTTTCAGGAGGTTAAAAGTTTTAGAACAATGATATTTTTTTTAGGGTTAATTAGTCAAAGGGTCCCATATAATATTAGAAATTAGCGTTTGGGTCCTACGAAAGACCAGCTATGAGTTTGGGTCCTGGATTGACGGTTGACCCAGTTGACCGTCTAAAAACTGACGGAAATCTATAAAATGACGAGAATACCCTTTAACAGGACCCAAACACTAATTATGAATTATCAGTAGGACCTAAAATCAATTTTTTTGTTGGTGGATCTGAAGTTAGAAACAGTCGGACTATTGTAATTTTGCAAAAGCTACCCATGATTCGAGATCTACTCGATCTTAATCTTTATGCTCTGGGTGAGGAAGAAACCATTAATGGCGATATGGATTTTAAGCCGTGGTGGATTGGAACCAACCACAAACATGAGCCACTTGTGGGTTTGATCTCTAACTTAGAATTCATACTGATCCAATTTATAGTTCCCATGAAGATGCAAGAATGTACAGACAAGTTGATAGAGATTTTATTTCATTAATTCTTTACAGATTCAAAGATAATCCTACAGAGGTAATAGTTATATTTTCAAACACAAAAACAAAAAAAAATTGATTTTAGGTCCTACTGATATTTCATAATTAGTGTTTGGGTCCTGTTAAAGGGTATTCTCGTCATTTTATAGATTTCCATCAGTTTTTAGACGGTCAACCGGGTCAACCGTCAATCCAGGACCCAAACTCAAAGCTGGTCTTTCGTAGGACCCAAACGCTAATTTCTAATATTATATGGGACCCTTAGACTAATTAACCCTTTTTTTTATAAGAGTGATATTTCCCGTGTATAGACATCCCAAAAAATTAAAATAAAAAAATCAGCCATGGACCATCGATCAGTTCTTTTTTTAACTACTCCGACATGTTTCGGTACATATTTTATTATATAGATTTTGTAATTTGAAACAAAAAAATTACAATTTTGTAACTTTTTTGTTTCATTCTCGAACAACAAATTGGTATTAGAAGTTTGTTTTTCTCTACGAACATCACAACGCCAATTATTTATAAATATACCACAATGTGTTACCGATTTGGATTTTTTGAAAACTTCATAACAAGTCGGCGTCTAACTGCTGATTTGTGTAGTACAAATCCGCACCGAATTACCAATTTTGAATTTTAGGCAATTCAGAGAAAAACAGAGACATGAATCTGAGTCCCGAGTTCAAAACAGTAAAGGAAAATCGACAGTACAAAGCCAATTTTAGTATGCGAAGAAAAAACAAAAAGTTGCACTCGGAAAAACAAGTGTTTTAACGAATAAAAATGTTGATGTAGTTATTTTTCATTAGTGCTGCCAATAAAATTGAGACCTGCTAACAACAACAAATGTAAATTCGGGGGTGCCTACAACCAGGGCCTGTGAATATGATTTTGGAGTTGCGCTTATAAAACAGCTCCAAGCCAGACTACCACAAGCCCATGCCTGAGACGGGTTGACTCGTTCCCGAGTACAAGCAACTCGGTTCGTTAGCACATAATTCGGTGGGACCCAAATTCGGTCTACCCCGTTCGAGTTGCATCATTTGACCAAATTTTACTTGGCATTCCAAATGAAAAATTGTGCCTGCCTTTATCACTGCATTTCAGCAACAAGCCAACAATAGAAATAGAAAGCGGATAAAAATCTGTATATCCTGTAATTATTACCAGTCTCATCTTCCCGCCTGTTCTTCAAATTCAAATCTCACACTTTCCTCTCACTTGGCAAGTCAGACAGTTCTGATCAAAGAGAAGAAAAAGAAGTTAGAGAGAGAAAGAGAGAAGAATGGAAGGAGAAGAACCATCTCCTTCGCCATTACCAAACCCTTCTTCTTCAGTCTTCAAAGACATCTCAAATTTCAAAACCCCAAAACGCACCTTCCAGAAACCTAATTCTCAATCTCCATTTCCTCATTTCTTCACCGCTTCCAAGCAAACCCCATCTTCTTCATCATCCGCTTTCCGTCGTCGTCCTTCCATTTGCCCATCTCCTCGATCTAAAGCCGCTCGAAGACTTAAAGCCTTTGAACTTGAACAATCACAGTCATCTCGTAAAGCCCAAATCCGTAAAGAAAAATCCCTAAAATCTCTATCTAAATCGCTTTCTGCTTGGCTCAATTTCCTCTTTGAAAACCCTAAATCCTGCGGGTGTGATCTTTCTGTCTTGACTGGAGCAGATCGAGAGGAAGTATCAGGGACGGTGTTGGCTAATGGAAAGCGTGATAGTGGGGTTGGAATTAAGGTTTCCATTGACGGTCCCTGGCGGAGCCCAAAGCGTCAGAAAGATTGCTCGGGAAGTACTGTTGGGGAGCCCTGGGTATTATCTTCTTCGGTGGTTTCATCTCTGCAGGTGTCATTACAAGAAATTTGTAGCCTCGAAGATTTGAAGCAGCGGATGAGGGCGTATTTGAGTTTAGATAGCTGCAAAGGTGTTCTCACAGTGATGAGCCAAGTAGTCAAGGTCAGGTCATAATATCTTCTTTCTTCTGTTTTGCGAAAAATCCCGTAACTACTGCACTCTCAGCTTGAACTGAATGGATTTAGTTTTCAACAATTTTAAGTTGGAAATTTGTTCTGTTCCAAAATAAAGAACTGTTTCAGTTGGAAATCGACAACAAACGCACTGAATGAACTTCACTTAAGTATGTAACACACTCTTTAACATGTCTCCAGAGTCTAGTTTTGAACAGAATTGACTCTCTTCGATGTTTATGAACTGTAATTGGGTAGGCTTTACTGTTTTTACCTGTGTTTGGTGATTCATGATCTTCAAAAATCATCTAATTTCTGCATTTTATTATTTGGTTCTCATGTTGTCTTGTTTTCATATTCACAAAACTAATTGTTGCAGTATTTTAAATTAGTTTTTCGTTGTTATTTCTCAGAACATAGATGATGGGAGATTGAGGATGAAGGCTCATTGTCCCATAGTAACGGACGTGGGAATGAAGGAGAAGGCCACAAGAATTCTTATGTGTTATAACCCAACGTGGCTCCGAATTGGATTATATATTGTTTTTGGTGGCGATTCCTTGTTGCCTGTTGGAGATGTCAATTCTGATCAAGAACTCATGTTTCTAAAAATGATGATTGAGAAGCAGTTCTTTTCACATGCGGGTCTTGCAAAAACTTATGCTTACAACAAATTGGTTGAAGGTCTATACAGACCTGGTTACTTTGAGGCTTTGGGGAATGTTATATTAAAGAGGTTCTTACTGCTTGTTCTTGTGCTTGATAGAGCCAAATCTCTGAGTAGCCTTCCTATTAATTATGGTATTGATGGAACTGATGGGGGTTCTCCTCTATTGTTCAGTCATCAATCTAATATTAAATCAAGTCGACAAGTTATTCACGGTAAACCTCCACTGCATTACTTAACAATTCCATTTTGTGTTGATTGACTTGTAGGTCAGGGATTTGATTTTGATTTCTTTGTCTCAATAATGTAGACTTCTTGTCATCGGAGGTAATGCATGGTGAAGGTAACCTTCTTGCGCATCTAGTGATTGTAGGTTACAAAGTATCGTATCAACAAGTAAGTAGTGTTATCCACTACTTTGTGTTCCATCTTCTTCTTGCACTGATTTATTGTTACAAACATTATCTATATTTAATGATTGACTATGCAAATACAACCGTTCTTGTTCCAGAATTTGCTCTTTGAATATGACTTCAGAATCACAGATCTATTTGATGATCTGCAAGATGGGGTGCGGCTTTGCAGAGCCATTCAGCTCTTGCAACGTGATGCATCGATTCTCAAGGTTAGCTTCTAATTAAAGTGTACCTAGTCTAATCTGTTTCTGAGAGGAATAAACTTGAATGTTTACATAACTTGGTGTTCGTTGTGGGCAGAAAATTTCGGTTCCTTCAGATAATCGTAAGAAGAATTTGGTGAATTGTGGTGTTGCTTTGCAATATCTCAAGCAGGCTGGAGTGCCATTATCTGATGAAGATGGAGTAACGATAGTAGCCGAAGATGTTGCTACGGGAGAAAAGGAACTCACACTTTCTATGCTCTGGAACATGTTTGTTCACTTACAGGTTTGGTTATTTTTCTTTTTTCATTTTTTTCCTTTTCTTTTCTTTTTTGTTTGTTTTTTTTTTCTTTTCCAATGCCGCAATAAGCTTAATATGCCCATTTTCACTATTATTCACAAGTTGGTGTCTATGTGTTACTTTTCATGTACCATGGTAAAAGAATTGAATCATTTGAGTAGTTATTTCATATTTGTGTTCACTTGATAACCTGGTGGGATATGTAACGCCTCTATCCTTGGTAAAAAATTTCAGGTGTCAAAATCATCATTGAAAATCAAAACCTTCTCCCAATTATATAGAATCAGTTTTATTTCTTGATCCATGTTTTTTCTAAATTTTTTGCCTTTCTTTTCTTCTTTTTTTTTTTTAAATAAAATTTCACTTATGTTTTCTCAAGATGATGTTGTAGTAATTGATTATCATTTTGGTATTAGTTTTTAAATTATAAAATATCGGCAGAACTTAAGGCAGGAATGTAGTAGGATTTTCTTGTACTTGTAAACTGGGTTTTTTTGTCAGTGAGACACTGCAAGTGGTGGTGCTTTGCTGGTTATGGAGCCATGACCAGTATACAAGCCGGTGGGACTCAAGACATTTAAGGAATATTCCCACCACTTCGTGCATAGGTGGTTCTTAACCTGAGAAGCGCATCTACAGTGTCATATGGCACAGCACCTTTTTTTAGGGTTACCAGTAGTTATTATGCTTCCTAAACTGATTCACATCTATTCTGCAGTTACCACTACTAATTAACAAAATGCTATTATTTGAAGAACTATCCAAAGTCAAGGGAGCTCATCTGGTAAGTTTTTGTTTTCTTTTTATTACTTTTGAAGTGTAAGATATTTTCCTTTTCTTCAAATGCTTACATCAAGAAATATTCACATCAGAGAACTGTTTCTTTTACTTCAGGTTATTTACCACAAGTGAGCATGAAATAGCTGCCTATTATGAGAAAAATATGCATTGCATTCCATGCTTTACACTTTGGTTGTCCAAATTTGCTCATTAAAAAAAGTATAAAATTTTAATGTGTCCTCAATCTAATTTTAAAATGCAATTGCATTTCATCTCCAATTATATATTCTCTGTTATAGGACTACTCAAGGTGTATTACTTCCAGCCACTTGGAATTGCTTTTGGAATGGATCCAGGTATTAGTGATGTGTAAGTAATTTTGGGAAATTTTTATAGGTCCATTTGATAGTATCATCTCTGCACAATCCAATTTAACAGACGATGTATACTATTAAAAGCAATTTTATTGATTCATGCCTATCTTATAGGCCTAATATCAATGAAAAAAGAGCAGACAATTCATAATGGCAGAAAGTCTTGTTTTGTAATCAAGGCCGTCTAAGAAGTAAGAATCTTAAGTATGCCTTTCTGCCATTTGCTATACATTATTTGTGATGGACAATACATGGTAATGTTGTAAAGCTTTGTTTAATCATTGCAAAGTTTCCGTTTTGCTTGAATGGCACTGAACTTCCTTTACCCCTTGCAATTGCAGGAAATCTGCCAAAAGTATGATCTCAAGATTGATGGTTTTACATCTTTGCTTGATGGTAAAGCCATGTGGTGTTTGATTGACTATTACTTTCGAAATGAACTTCATTCTGCTTGTTCTTATAAGGTAGAATTGCCAAATCTTTTGTCCGAATTTGTTTCACATATTTGAAATATTTTATTCACTAATCCTAAATCTCTCTGTTTTAATCGTTAGGCAGTTCAAAATAGCAGTGATGAAGAATCCACTTTGTGGACTGGCGTTAGTACAGATGCTGTACACAACTTCATTTTATCCCAGAAGCTTACAAAAATCTTGGGAAACTTTCCTGAGGTAAGTGCTTTATGTGTGTTTGAGCTATCAATTACCAGCCTGTCATGTTAATGTGCAACATTCTTTTTGCAGGTATTGCAAATCAGTGACATACTTGAACATAATGGTGCTTGTAATGAACGTAGTGTGATAATTCTGGTGGTGTTCCTCTCTTCCCAACTAATTGGCAAGAAAAACATGGTAATGCTAGTACTCTAAGATGGTTACTCTTTAATGTGATTTTTGAGATAGATTGTTTCTAACATGTTTAGTCTATTCTCTAGGATCTGCAGAATGTCCATAGACTCTTGGGTAGCAGTTACCGGAGTCCAGAGACGAAAGGTTCAAGTTTGGATAAGTGTTTTCTGAATGTTGAAACGCCAGATAACCAGGACGAGAAGAACCATTGCAGCAGTGAAGGTTTGCAATTTTGTAATTGAATTAAATATAATAATTGATGAGAACTTTCATATTATCATTTGAGATACTTTTGTAATATATCCGTATTAGGTTTGTGTGACACTGCATAAAGAAGTAGCCACTTGCTTGCATTATAGAAAATACTACGAGTTACGTGTAAAGCTTTCCAGAAAACTCCAGTATCAATATTTTGATGCTGACATGTCAATGGTAGGGTTCTCGAAGGAACATTTTTATAAGAAGCCACCAATAAGTTTAAGTCGAAATGATGCATGCTTGTTTTTGTTGCTTTTGCAGTGATCTAGAACCAGATCATTGCCTTATTCAATTCTGGCAGGACTTTTCTTTCTCTCTTTTATTTATGTGTACTGTATGAGCGGAGTCAACATTAGACTCTTATAGATGGACAGAGCTGAAGTCAACATTAGACTGTCTTAGTTGTAGGATCTCTCTTGGATTTGCACCTAGATAAAACCTTATGACATTTTAATTGGTTGTATGTGTAACTTATGAAAAGACTTCACAATTGTTCTCACTTATTTTATGGCTATGGAATTATTAAAAATTAAAATTGAACTTCAGAGCTCTGAACTGGCTTTAACCAACATATTTGTATTTTTATTTATTGCTTGATTCAGATTCTGTGAAAAAGTTCAAAATCGTTCAGGCCTGGTGGAGAGATATGGTTAAAAGAAACCATCAGTGTGAAACTAAACATGATAATTCTGTTGGACATTGCCACTTGCCCAGTAAACAGAGCACTGACAGTCAAAGAGGTAAACATTTTAATCTTAAATGTTTGTTTCTTACTATGATACTTGGCTTTTAGATATACTTTTTTCTGACTGTTCTAGCATCTCAGATGAAAGCTTTTTTTTTCAATATTGGGAGTTATATGAGTATTCCCCAGTGTTGATCTCATTTCGTAGCTCTATTTCAATTTTCTTTATACTTTCTTTTCATCTTTCCATGCTCACAAACCAAAGTCAATCTATGTATGCATTAAACAAGGTGCAATGTTCCTCTGAGATGTGAATTATGAAATGTTTGAATAGCTTAATCAAGTTCCAGTCGCAGATGTTCCCCCCGTTTACTTTTAACTGTGGCGGTGAATTTGGTTCCCTGATATCTCCAATTTATTTATTTTCCCTCCTTTTCTTTCCTCATCTCACGAGCCATTCCGCAAGGTCATTCTTTTGGTTTCTCATCTGCATTTTTCTATGAATATTTGAATGGACCTTAAATTACTTAGGGAAGTAAGGGGATTAATTGTATTAATGGCATCTAATTATACAGAACTGACTTCTATGTAATCTTGTAGAGAAAGCAACAAAAATTATCCAGTCTTGTTTCAGAGGATTTGTTGAGCGCCAAAAGTTTCAGAAGATTAAGACTGCGACCTCCTTTCTGCAAACTGTTGTGCGGGCTTGGCTAATGGTGAAAAGGGCAGGAGCCTTCAACAAATTCAGTGTCATAGTTCTCAATCAGCTTTCTTTTGGTAAATAACCAGTTTACTTCTCCCTTCTTCATATCCATGGTAATTTGCTTGCTTACTTCATATTTTGCACTTACATGTCTGTTTGGTTTCCTGTACAGAAAGCCAGAAAGATTCAATCATTTTTGAGGAATATCTTAGATTCTTGGTTGAGAGGCACAACTTCATCAGGTTAAAAAAATCCATTCTGCTTATTCAGCATGCTGCAAGAGTTTGGATCACTCAAAGACATCACAGATATCTTAGATATGTGGTTAGGGTTGACAACTTGCATAAGAATGAACTTGTTTGTAGAGAAAAGAAAGGTGAGGACCTCCAAATAAAGGCGGCAGTTAAAATTCAGCTTGCTTGGAGGACATTTACTTTACAAAAGTTCCTATTCAATCGATGCCTTGCTGCAACAAAAATTCAGAGTCATTGGCGTGGTTGGTTGATGAGAAGAAAGTTTCTGCACCAGAAGAAAGCAATTATAAAGATTCAGAGTGGTCTGCGATGTATAAAATGTTGGAGGAGTTTTCAACAATATAGACTCCAAACTAGGTCAGCAATTATTATTCAATCCCATTTCCGGGGATTGATTTCTCGGAGAGGAGCTAGTAGAGAGCGGCACTTCATTATTTTGATCCAAGTAAGTTATATTTCTAGAATTGTGGCACAATCATTGCTGATGTCCCTTACAGATAGTAATTTTATTTTGATTGGTAAGAAGTAATTTCTGGCATAATGCTAGGCCATCCACTTTTCTGACCATAATTGCTGATCACAGTGATGTGACAGCTGATGCGGGGTGAAATGTTTGACCATAAACTTTACATTATCTGCCGACATCAGCTGCCACATCACCGTGGCCAGCAATGTGGTCAGAAAAGTGGTCTGTCTAGCATTACTCTTTACCTTGTATTGTGTTATCGAATGTTGTAATGTTTACGGGTAGCATTTGATTAAGCAATGATTTGTTCAACAATCCAGAGTCATTGGCGTCGTTGGTTGATGAGGAAAGAGTTTCTAAACAAAAGGGAAGCAGCCAGAAAGATTCAGAGTGATTTTCGATGCGTAAAATGTTGGAGGGAATTTTTGCATTACAGAAATGCAGCTATTAACATTCAACGGTTTGTCAGAGGACAGGTTGTTCGCAACAGGCTATTGGGTATGTCAAAATATCTCTTTTATTTATTTTTTTAACCAATTTATACTCAACTTCCTCCAGGTATTATCCTTTGATCATTGTTTCAAGCAGCAGTTGTTTTTCCTTGTTTTGATTTGGATGGTCAGACTGACTTTCAAAATTACTATGTAAACAATTAGTTGACGAGTAACTGTATAAGGGTTGTATCAAAGAGAAGGTTTGTAAATCACTTTTCCTTCTTTGCGGAAAAAGGTTTATAAAGCTTTTTGGAAAGTGATTCCCCATTTTATGAAACAACTCTGCTACACCACTGCTTATAAAGCAATCAAATGACCACTAGTGGGCAGTTGCCTACTCATTGAACAGAAGAAAAAAAGCCTATTTGACAGAAAACTTTTGCCAAATTTGACAGAATCCAAATCCACCGTGAATTATGGTGGGTGGGGTCTTCCTAGAATTGTGGGGTCCAATTGAAAATCCACACTTAAACGGTGGACTTGAATTCTGTCAAGGTAGACCTACTGTTTAGAAAAAGGGAAACGTTAAAAAGAAGGGCCTAACTGTGCCTTGACTGATTGAAGTGATGAGAAGTTTTCTTGTGTTGGATCAGCATTTGGAGGTTACGTATAGATGGTCTCATCTCCCCTACCTGAAAAACATGTATGAGATTTTATCTTTCTTAAGAAACTAAGAGTACCCATTACATGGACTAAGAAACAGAGTGACTGTGGATCTCCTTGCCTTGTATGATTGGAACTATGAAGTTTGGGAAAACATTTTGGCAACATGTCAACACATTTGTAAGATTGGAGAAGGAAGTGAAGTTGATAGAAGTTGACATCCATCTCATGAATATCTGACATACAACTTGTACTTGTAGAACTTGTTAATCTCTTGCCTTCTACTTCTATAGTCAAACAACTAGCTTAAAATGTGGAACACATCTAGAATATGCCCTTGTTTCTAAAGAAGTTCCTTCTATCGGGCCGCCATGAATTAGTTTTTTATTGATGGATTGATGCAGGTGCTTCTTGCGGTACAGCTATCTATTCTGGTTGTGCGTATCAGAATCCAAGAAGCTGCATTCAGAACCTTGAATTGAAAATTTTAGTTTATTCAGTTCTGAAACTGCAGAGGTGGTGGAAGAGAGTTCTAATGCTTAAATCTAGAACAAGGTCAGCAACCATGATTCAGTGTCACATTCGTGGGTGGATTGCTAGGCGAGACGCAAATAAAGAGAGACGTCGTATTGTTGTGATCCAAGTAATTACTACCTTTAAAACTTATTTCATTTCTGATGTGCTTTGTTGATTCAAGAGACCTTTCATGGTGCCTCTGGCAACTGGTTTAGACCCTGGTCCATTATGTTGGTAATTTAACTGCACATTGGTGTATGATTTTGGGGTGTTCACAGCAACTTTGAGTCCAATGATGTTGAGATCTATCAACGTAAGAATGTAATTCTTTGGCATTTCCATTTATCTTGGGTTTGCCATTATTAGCTAACTCCTGTCTAAGCAGATGTTAATGGTTGCTCTTACCTCACATATATAGTATCAAATTATATTTTTCCTGTTAAAACTTAGAATGATCAAGATTCTTTTCCTCATGGGGTTTTTAAATAACATTCTTGCTGTATTAAAAAAAATGAACCTCAACAAATTATTTTGTTCTCTTCTGAAAACTTGTCTGTTATATGAATAATGTTTCTAGGTTGAAGTTACCACCATTCTTTAAACTATTTGGCTTGAATTCTTTTTATTATTCAACAGTCATATTGGAAAGGTTATCTTGCACGGAAAGAGTCAAGAGGACAGCTGCTTGATTTAAGGCTTAGAGTGCAGAAATCTGCTGCAAATGTCGATAACAGCATGCGTCTTATCAACCGACTTGTAGCTGCACTTTCAGAACTACTGAGCTTTAGAAGTGTTAGTAGCGTTCTTCAAACTTGTGCAACTTTGGGTATGATTTCTTTCTTTGTAGCAAAATTACTTACTATGAAGTGCTTCAGCTATGCTATTGTAGCAACACCTTTACATTTGAAAAATAATCCAGTAGCTCCAAATTTTTTTGCTTTCTATCAATCCTTTTGTAGTGACCTCTCTCTCTCTCTCTCACTCTCTCTCTCTCTCTCTCTGCAGATGTGGCAACTCAACATTCTCAGAAATGTTGTGAGACACTCGTGGCTGCTGGTGCAATCAAAACTTTACTCAAGTTGATACGCTCTGTAAGCCGTAGCATCCCTGACCAAGAGGTTCTGAAACACGCACTCTCTACTCTCAGGAACCTTGCCCGTTACCCAGATTTGGCTCAAGTGCTGATTGATGCTGATGGATCATTAGAACTAATCGTTTCAGAGTTCCTAAGGTTAGCTCATTGGTTGAATTGAATCTAATCACAAAGCTTATTTAACTTATTGAGTTTTGACAATTTCATGTCTTTGTTTAATCTAATTCAGGAACAAGGAAGAGGGGTATTACATTGCTTCCCAGCTTTTGAAGAAATTATTCCTAACGCCGAAAGGTATTCAAACCATACGAAGCCTACCTGCACTCTTAAAGAGGCTTCATAACCTTGTTGACGATCTGAAGAGGAGGGTAATCATGGAGAAGAGGTGAGGACTTCGGCTAGTTTTGATTCTAAAGCATTTACATATCTTTGTTTCGAATCCTTTTTAATAACTGAAATGATCAAAAAAAAAAAATGAAATGATTAGCCTTATACTTTTCCATATAGGAATCCACGTTCTCTGCCGGGAAAGGACCACAATGAACGGAGGTTGAAAGAAGCTAGCGAACTTTTGAAACTGATTACAAATAGTTGAAAGGATAAACATTGGATTTCAGTATGTAAATCTTGTCTCAAGATCTTCAGACTAGATAAACACTTTAACAGTAGAACATGTCAATACTTTGGCTTGCATTCTATAAAGCTCATATATAATCTGTGTAGAAAAATGTCAAACATATTAAGCAACTGATACTTCAGTTGGTTATGTTATTGATATCATGTTTGGTACTACAAAACAGACGTAAAAGAAGGTCCGCGGCTCCACCAGCTGGTACCCTTGGATTTTGGACCCAAGCAATATCTTTTCTTTTCTTTTATTTTTTTGAGACAAAATCTCATTTTAAGGTTTTTTTTAAGGGTTTTTTTTTTAGGGTTAGACCAAAATTTTATACTTCAGATTATAAAATTGGACTCCGACCCAAATTTGGCCTCCGCATCAAGTTTATAATTTGAGGTATTGTTTTGGATGTAGATCTGGGGTTCTTGTAGCATTACGCTTACTTAGTTAAATAAATTAAGGTTAAGGATGAGCATTTTTTACTTATTACCTCTTCAACCTTATAAAGATGTAAGCCTTGACTTTTATATGAAAAATTGTTAAATTTGTCAAGGTTATGGTTTGATAATCTTGATTCTTGACCCGCCAAGCTGTTTAGGATTGACCCTAACCTTGACTTGTTGCTTGGT
>MVGT01002959.1:13721-31647 GCA_002174775.1 Macleaya cordata | reverse complement strand
TTTTTTTCTCAACGACTCTCTCTCAGCTCAAACTCTCTGCCCCCTTTTTTTTTCGATCCCTCTCTTTCTTCCTGTTTCTCTCCTCCGATTTCTCTCACGATCTCTCCACACCTTCCCCTGCTCTATCTCCTCTTCCCCTCTTATCTCTCTCGATCTGTCCCTCCACCCGATAGCCTTCATCTCCCATTCCTCCCTGTTTTGGGGAAGAAAACAGGGAGGAGGATGGGGGGTGCGTGGCCACCACGGCACGCACCTCCCATCCCTATTTTTTTTATTATTTTTTCAAAAAAAATTTTGTTATTATATTTTTTTATTTTAAATAAAATGAGAATGGATCCCACCATTTTGAAAGTTAAAATTTTTAACAAAAATTCCTTAAAAATTGATTTGTTAGACAAACAAATGGTTTGGGAAAAAATTGGGGTGGACCGACCCGGTCGCGACACGTGGCGACGCCCGGGTTAAAAAAAAGTCCTAGGTTCCTCGACTGAACCGGTTCCATTCCGAGTTCGGGGTTCCCCGAGATTTGGTTCTCTTCGCGATCCGGCCTTGAGCCGAATTTTGGACCACTGGAGTGAAGCCTGCTTAGTCACATTAAACCAATTTTTTGTTAAATTTCGCACGTAAACCGAGATGCGGTCAAAATGGGTATTTTCTGGGGTGTGCGAAAATTTGGCATCTACAGTTGCAATCAAGAAAACAGCCCAAAAACTAAACACAAAAAATAACTCTTGTTTTCAATAAATTTAATTATATACAATTTTAGAGTTAAATATGGAAGTAGTAGTTGGATGTAACACCAAAATGTTGATTTTCTAACTTATCCTAGTTTTGCAATGTCTTATCTACGTGGCATATCTTATAAGACAATGTCTAATCTACGTGGTAACAAAATCTTCACGATACACATTGTTGAAAAAAATGTATCTCGAATGCAAATATTTTGGGATCACTTTTTAACTTATGTGACACTAGGGCCCGTTTGGTTCGCGATCCAAAAATTTGTTTTCAAAAACTAATTTACACTTGAACTAAACTATATATTGTATCACATCTAAAATTGCATTTTCACTTTACTATAAAATCTTGTATTATTTTATTGAAAACACATAAAACAACTTTTTTTTATTTTACAAAATCCTACTTGAATTTATTGTAAATCCTAAAATAGTTTTGGATGTAGTACAAGATGTATATTATTATTGGTGTAAATTAGTTTTTGAAAACAAGTTTTTGGATCACGAACCAAACAGGCCTTAATAGGTTCAACTTATTTTGTTTAAAAAGTAATTAAAATTTTTGGAGGGAAAAAAATTTGTTGATGTGGACCGTAAGACATTGTGAAGATGAATTCACAATGTCTATTATAACTACCTCAACATCAGCATCACATACTTTCTTCACATTAGCATTCGGGAAGGTTTTTTAAAGAGAATATCTATTTATATTGCGTGACAGCCTTATTTTCACACATTCGCATTAGCATTGGAGATGCTTTAAGGGGTGTGATTATTTTTTTTGCCTCTAACTAGTGGTAGGACTATAAAAAATATTCCAAAAAATAAAGGTTTTTCTCTTACTACCATCAGTTGGTGGTTAGAAACAAGAACATTTTGCATGATGAACTAGCCTGTAGTGCCAGCCCATATGAAAATGATGCAACGATTGATTTTTTGTAACAATGAACACAACCTTAGGGGCAAGTCTAGTGGTATACTTCAAATTAGTTCTCTTATCCTACAAATTTAACAATGTAAAATGAGCAAATCTATTGGGTGAGATCAACCCAAACAGCAAAGTGAGACTGAAAAGGTAATTGCCGATGGAAACTCCACCGATTGGGTTGGGGGATTTGTGTGGTGTGCAAGGGTGTCCACTAGACTTGCCCTTACATATGCCCCGCTCCTAAAATACTGAACCGGTGATCCTTAACATAACCAACCACGCTCCAAGATACTGAACTGCGCCTACGAGTCGCGCTTCCTAACATATCGAACCGCGTTCCTAGAAAATACCGAACCGCGGTTTGACAGCGGGTCTGATTACTCATTTTCTGAAGTCTCAAGCTCAACTCCTTAATAACTCACACTCTCACTCGAAACTGAAACGAGGTTTAAGAGCGGTTTTAGCAGAAATGTTGAAGTTCTTAGCATGGCGTCGTCCCCCACTTCAAACCCTAACCCTAACTTCTTCCTCTCTTCTATCACCACCTCCATTTCTTCTCACTCACTATCATTCTATAAAGCAATTCACTTCTCCACCACCTGAAGATATTTACGATCCACCCTTCTCCCCTATTCCTAAAAACCTAAAACCCAAGAAAAAGGATTCCAAAACAACACTAGTTCCTTCCGAAGATCATCAAAATCTTCCTTTTCAATCTGATCTTCCATTCGATTTCAGATACTCGTACTCTGAAACTAATCCGTCTGTTGAGCCGATTGCATTTCGAGAACCCCCGAGATTTTCTCCGTTTGGTCCCGGACGACTTGATCGAAAGTGGACTGGAACTTCAGCTCCTTCCGAACGAGCGGTGGATCCGGAAACTGTCGTGGAGGAACGAAATTCTGTGCTTGGTGAACCGCTCACTGAAGAAGAAATTGAGGAGCTTGTGGAGCGATATCGACACAGTGATTGCTCTCGACAGATCAATTTAGGTAATCTCTTTGCATTTTTTGCTTAATATTCTTTTGTCCAAAAGAAATCTTAAATTTTCCTTCTATTGCAAAATTGGTGAATCAAACAGAACTGTACTATATGTTAAACTATTTAATTGGTTTAGTTTTAAGTAATTTTGTGTATGGGAACGATGAAAATCGCCTGATTTTAGCTTTTGATAGTACAACAATTAAGATGCATAAAAGTGCTCTGTATAAAGGCAATGAGGTCATCTGCTGAAGGAATAACAAAATCATTAATCTTGTTTAGTAACATGATAATCCGTTGTTTCTCCCATTTCATGCTGTAACTCGAGCAATTTCACTCTTCAATGTTCACCAATTCAACCCTATGTTCCTACTCCATGCCTATTCTACCGTTTGGATTCAAAAACAAAAAATTTGAACATGTATGTATCAAGCTTTGCCTTAGTAATGTATTATGAATTAGTTGATGTTCCTAATGGGTGTAACTTTTTCAATGTAACACAGATTTTTAGAATTAGGCAAATATATCATTAGTATTACTGCTTTTTGATCTTATAATTGACTACAAACTTTTTACTATTTTACAACATCCTTCGCTTTTCAACTTTGCAACTCGTTGAGTTCCCATTGCAGTGCGCTTCTTCTCTCTTTTGAATAACACCCAAGTGATTGATTTGAAATCTTGTGTTAGGGAAGGGGGGAGTAACACACAACATGTTGGATGACATCCACAACCATTGGAAAAAAGCTGAAGCTGTGAGGATCAAATGCTTGGGAGTGCCAACGCTTGACATGGACAATGTTTGCTTCCACCTCGAGGTTTAGGCCATTTCCATACTAGTCAGATGGTTTATAAACACATTGTTTCCTTTGAAGTTCTTCAAATACTTTCCCTGATGATCATTGCTAGTTTCTTCATAGGACAAAACTGGTGGGAGAATCATCTATCGGAATATTAATATTCTTCTACTTTATCGTGGTCGAAATTATGACCCTAAGAACAGACCTGTTATTCCTTTGATGCTTTGGAAACCCTATGCACCAATCTACCCAAAGCTTGTGAAAAATGTTGCTGAGGGGCTAACATTTGAAGAAACAAAGGAGATGAGGAACAGAGGATTGAATTCGCCTCCTTTGATGAAACTCAGTAAGTGGGTTCAAATTTCAGATCATTTTTCGCACAACCCTGTGCAGACTGATCTCATCTTGTTTTGGTTTTTTCTTGTTTTCATGCGGAGGAAAGGTTGGAGTTTGGCTTTTTTCTCTTTCCTTGTCTAGGAATAGCAAGATATCACTGGTCAGTGATTGCATATAATTAAGCACGATGCACTGAGCGTGGATGCTAATTGGGGTTTTTATGCTGTGCAGCCAGGAATGGGGTGTATGTTAATGTAGTGGCAAGAATGAGGGAGGCCTTCAAGACTGAAGAAGTTGTGAGATTAGACTGCACCCATGTGGAAACTAGTGACTGCAAGAAGATTGGTGTGAAGTTAAGGGTATGACACCTTCACAATGATTAAATTTGTTTTTTTTTTTTCCAGTTGCAACAACTCTCTTCACTTTTCATTGTTCATTCAGCAACATTTTTTTCATGGGAAGAGATCTACTGAAGTCATTGGTTCCAAAATTGAAATTGTGATTTCCCTTTTACTTGGATAAATGCAGGATTTGGTGCCTTGTGTTCCTATTTTGTTCAAGGATGGTCAGATTATAATTTGGAGGGGAAAATATGATCAGGATGACCAGAATTCTCTCAATCAATAAATCTTGGAACTTCATGGAAGCCATACTAACTGATCAGAGAAGCATGGCTCGGTGATTCAGTTGCCTGATTCATCCCAATTTGGGGTTCAACTCTAGATATCAATGAGTCGACTAGCAGTGCTCGCCCTACCCAAAAAGCTCAGCACTCAGCAGGCCAAGTGAAGTGGACAAAGTTGATGGGATTTGTTGTCCTTGGAAATCATAATGAGATGGCAGTGGATCTTTCTCGAGGCTGGGGCTGCATCATTTATGTGGTCACATGTGCCATTGACTGAAGGCATTCAAATCAAAAGATGACTTTGGCACCATGACTGAGGAATGTGACATAATCAGGAACTGAGGCATTGTATAATGTATATGATCTGTACTGTATAATGCAAAGCCCCAAAAGGAGGCTTTTTCTTCTTTTCTTTTTTTTTTTTTTTAATTGACAAACTATATATTAAGATCTGTTATATTGCATGCATATAATAAATCAAATATGGTACCAATCATAGGCAATAAATTTAGTGGGGGGATATTGCACCTACTCAAATCAGCCCTTTAAAAGAATTGGCTAATTTTAGGCATTTTTACCATTGATTTTTTATGAAGTTAGAATTAAAAGAGTGAGGTTATATAGCCCCTCTTATATAGCACAATAGTAACCCCTCCACTTTGTAAGACCCACATAAAATGCATCGGGGTTGATTTTTAGAAAGAATGATCTATATGGTGAGGAGAACATACTCACCTGAAATCAGTCCGTTCTAAAACTTCTAACCTCATAAATCAGCCTTTGGAAATTAATAGTCAAAATAAAAGTTAAAAATTTATCAATTTTTTAAGAGCTAATTTGAGGGGTTATAAATTTTAGAACAAGTTGATTTTTTAATATGATGTTATACATAGCGAGGAGAACATCTTCTCTAAAAATCAGCCCCTGGATGCATTGTATGTAAATCCCACGGGCAGGGGGTTATATAAGAGGGGCTATATAAAGGGAGCCCAATTAAAAAATGTTTAGTCCTAGAACAGTTTTGGAGCACGGGAGCACAAGGGATTGAATTCTAACATTATCGACCCAACTGTAATGTACAAGAAGAAGTCCGCCGAAAACAACACTGTCTACAGTAAAGATGCTAATATATCTTATAGATATAAAGGACTCTGCTGCGATTGTGGGAAGCTATACTACATTTCCTTTTTTTACCTCTGCTAGAGAAGACACACAAAGAGAGAGAGACAGAGAGAGAGAGAGAGAGAGAGAGAGAGAGAGAAATTTTAGTTTAGCTGAAATAATGCAATGAGATTTACTGACATTTTTTTATTTATTTTGTTTTGTTTTGTTTTTTGTTTTTTATCTTTTTAACAATGCTAAGATAGATTTTCTTGTTACAGTACCTCTTATAATGGAATTAATAGATTGAATTAAGAGATAAATGATCGTTTACTCTACTATAAGAAACATTAATACTGTTCAGTCCAGAAATCAATTTGAAAGCTTGACCATGAGACCCATTTTGGAAATTCCCTAAAAGCCAACTAGGGTTTCTGTAATTGGGTGAGTTTCGGAGAAACAACACAAAATTTGAATTCCACTGAATGAGTGGCTCACATAAGTTTTTTCGCCCGAGGCCTCAAATTTTGTTGAGCCAGCTCTGCTACAGTGCTAAGTTTTATTTTTTTTCTCACCCTTTTCTACCCTAAGTGAAAAGAAATCACACGAAATTGTGTTAGTCAAGAGAACTAGAGAGACTAGCAAATTTGGCTCAACACATACTCCTACTTGGGCCTGTATGGTACTCCAAAGTAATTTGTGTGTAAAGAAAGAATAGTCTTTTTGTTGCAGAAAGCTGTCTAATAAGTTATAATCTTCTATGCTGTTCAAAGAGTCCTAGAGTGGATCTCACAGGCTATAAATCACAACAGGCCAGAGTTCCAAAACCATGCTCAAAATGTAAGCAGTTTTTGGTCCATCTGCAGAGAAACCTGAGAAGACAAACTCACTGACGTTCTTTGTAACAAGTTCTATAGACTGTTTTAAAGGGACATGGCGCCGTGAGGGAGAGGCCACCATCACTCTCAATGCTCAACTGCAAAAAGAATTAGAAATATTTGATACCAACATGCAATCAAATTTAATGGAAGAAGCGAAAAAAGCTGGTCAGAATACGAGGAAACAGTCCAGCGTTCATCATGGCTCCACCAAACAGAGGAATTACAACTTCATAGATCTATGTAACAACTACAAAATAACACATGATCACAATAATATCGTTGAACTATCTATATATATTTATATTTACTTGAGGAATCATTCTCACCATCATCAAGGTGCCAATAGAATCTTCCTTAATTCATGCCTCTTGTCAGCAAGACATCCAGAACTGGCCAATGAGGTAATCCACACTTGATCTGACCTTACGGGCTCATCATCATCGTTCCTATGCCATGTCCAGAATGCATGAGATGAATTCACAATCTTGAGCTCACCATGGCCAAAGCTTGCTTCACGAAAGACTGACCATTCCGGCTTTGGGTTTATATATCTGTTTTTTCATTTATGGATCATGAAGTCCGTAAAGTCTTAAGGTAATTTGCATGACAAAAAGGAAAACAAAAAACAAAGCAAAACAAAAGAACAGAAATACCCACCTGCTCATTAACTTTCAAAGTATTTAAACCTTTCTATCCAGTTTAAGTATAAAATCCCCCAAGCTCATTTACAAAAACATAAATAAGCAAGAAGGGTTCTGAACATGTAGAGCGGACACTATTATTAACCTCCTTCTATCGTGATAAGGTTAGAAGTTTTCGATCAGGTTGATTTCCATATATGATGATCTACATGGTGAGGAGAACATACACACCTGAAATCAGCCCTTGGATCATCTTATGTGGGCCTCACAAAGAGTGGGGATTCGATGGGGTTGAGTAAGGAGGGCCTACATAACCCTTCTCAGTTTATTATGGATTATGGTCTATATTCGCGATTCCTAATTAATCAACAATTAAATCAGATATTCTTCATTCAAGTTTCATCCTAATCACTTCAGTTTTTTAACTAGATAACCAACTAGCGATTATAGTATCAAAATAGCTTCAACTTATCTAATTAGGATTGAAATACAATCACAGTTTAATGCATTTAAAATTGACGATTAGGTGAAACGTGTTTTACGTATCCATAAGTTTGTTTCGTTAGTGAAAACAAAGATAAAATACTCCACATTTCAGCATCTAAAACAATCGTATCAAGAGAACACATACCTGTGAGCTAAGCCCTCTCTGTTGCCTCCGTCGCCAATAGTTATGTGGACAGCTCCACAGGGATCAGATTTTCCATTATTGACACGTTTCTGCCACTCAAACAACCAGATTTTAGTAGGCTAAAATCCCTTAAGCTTAGAGGCATGGAAAATAAGAGATTCACAATATTAGCTTACCGCGCGTTCATAAGCATGTACGTGACCAGCAAGCATAATATCCACTCCAGCAGCATAAAGCAATGGCTCCATGGAACTCATCATGCTGTCCCCTTCACCTTGATGTGCTTTATTACTGTTATACCATGGCACATGGAATAGAGCTAGTAACCATGGTGTCCTTTGCCGATCCACTTTTGAAAGATCATCCTATAAAACCCAACATAACAGCAAACTCTCTTTATAGGAACAAAGACTGGAAGCTTCTCTTTAGCTTTTCTTTTACGTCAAAATAGTGTTTAAAAAGGTATTTTAGGGCTAAACTCTAGAGGTTCACCATGGTGAGGGGATTCTTTGAGCCTTTAATTGTGTTGCATACAGGCACATGGCTCCTGAGCTGAGGCTTGAAGAAGGCAGATGCCTCTTGCCTCCGTTTTTAATTATCAGCAGACACCAGGAAGTACATTTTGTTCACATGTTGCCATGTTGGTGGTGGAAGATTGTAGCCTAAAATTTTACGTCTATTTTTTGTTTTCTGTTTTCTCCCCCAACTTGAGATATGAGTATGTCAAGAAAGACCAATGATGGGAGTTAATAGAAATAGCTCTCTTTAAGGTCGAAAAATGCAGGAAAGGCGGGGAAAAAAACATGTTTTGACAGAGTATAAATCTGGATAGTATTGACGCGACTAGGAACATGTTCCTGAAACCAGATAGTTGGAATGAGGTAGAAGGCGATGCTCACTTATTCCTTCCATATAATTCTAATAATCAATTTGGAGCAATTAAGTTTTTTACAAAAAAAAGGGGGGGCTAATATTTTCCGGGCCGACTCCATTTAATCTCCAAACATAATCAACTATGATCCTATGAGTTTACCGAAAAGAGTAAAACAGAACTGACCTTCAACCAGCTATATTGGTCTGAGTACTCATCATGATCTGTATAAGAACCAAGCATGAGCACATGAACTCCTGCAACTTCAAATGAGTAGTACAGATTTGAACTCGACCCACTCTCTTCAAAAGGCATCTTCCACCTGGCATTATAAGATGCAAACCCTTCCTTGAAGAATGGTATATTTTCCTTTTCATGGTTCCCTTCTGTAACCATCCATGGCCTTGTACTTGCAAGTGGCTGCACCAACTCACCAAAAGTGTCCCATTTATGCTGCTGGTAATCAGCATACGAGAGATCTCCGGGAAGCAAATGCATGTCATATTTGCACTGCCCAATGTGGTCAAGAGTTGAAGCAGTCCAACCTGTTTGACCCATATCACCAGCCACAGCAAAAGTAATTGGGAACTCAGACGGAGGGGTCTTGAGTTCAAACTCCTGACCTTGTCCACCGCAACGGTAGAAGTAAACTTTGCCACCTTCCAGAGGCCCAATGACAGTGTGGTGTATCTTTCCAGAATTATAGAATAGGTAGCTGTAGGATGTACTTTCTCCTTGAGATGATGATGTGTACACTCCTGGTGATGTTCCATATTCAACCAGTGAAGGAGAAGATTCATCTTCAGTAACCCATGAGATGCGCATGTGCTTATCTCCCGCCAAAGAGATGTGAACCTGCAAAAACCATTTTGTGCAGCCTAAAAAATGGATCAAATATTCAAATTATATAAATCGTCTCAAACAGCGAACGAGTGTATATGAACCTACGAAAGACTGATGTTTCCTAATAGGACTCGTCCTCAATTAATATCGAGTCGAAGGCCCTCTTAGCCTTTACCCCTAGGTTCTCCTACCGCTGGGTCTAGCTTGGTTTTCCACCCGGATTCTATCAAGCAACGTTTTCTAATCCCCAAATTTGAGTTAACGATCAAAAAAATTAAAAAAAAAATTAAAAAAAATTTGTATATGAACCTGCGGCAGTAGATGAAAGTAATGAAACCAAGTAAGAAAGAAAACCCATTTAACACATAAAAAAAACTGCCCACTAAATACCCAAAACCTTTCAAGATAAACCAAGTATAGTCTTGCTTTTGCTTTAATATTTGGCAAGATATTAAACTTGCAAAAGGTCTCTATTCCCCTTTCATTTTTAGTGATTTCACTATCATGCATGCAGTTTGATCATACTGACACACATGTATGTTTAGCTACCAGTACCCAGAGCTACGGATCGGAGACAAGTAAGATAAGAGTGAAAACCCTTTTGATCAGATCACCATTTTCTCACACTAAGAAAAAAATTCCCTTTTTTCAGCAAAAGAATCTAGAAATCTAAAATATCTTCTTTTTTTGGCGCCGAATTGGTGATACCAAAAGGCTATAACCTTGAAAATCTTCAATAAAACACATCCAGATCCAATCACTAATAAAAATTGAAGGTAATTTCAATATTTTCTTTACAATTCAACATGGAATTTGAAACATAAAGTTGGGAATTTTAACTTTAGAAATGGAAGCAGAAACAGAGAAGGGAGAGGTTTTGAGTACCTGCTGTGGATGAGATGAATCCCTCGGTTTCCATGGAAAGTGTAGGGTTTTACGAGGCTGTGGTCGAACATAATCGGCTCTTACACTTATTACAAAGACCATCAAAAGCACCATTAACGAAGCGAATTTTAGCTCCATCTTTGCTCCTCTGCAAAATCTAGGACAGACAGGAGTCAATGTTCCTGATAATTAAGAATCATTTTGGAGAATGTAATTTCACAAAATGACTAAACTACCCTCACTCTTTTTTCTTTTTTTTTGTTATTTTTTTGTGTTATACACGGTGCATTTCACGCAAATTTTTTTTGTATGCTAAGTTTGTACCTTAGAAGAGGTCGCATTAGAAGAGCACATTTGTAATTTTTTTTACGAAAAATTGTACTCAATAAATCCCACTTTTATCTCTACTAATACTAGTGGCGAAGCCAGAAATTTATTTTGATGGGGCACTTTTAAAAAATAATCGTATTACACTAAAATGTAACTTAGGTCAACAAAAGTCTCGTGTTGCAATTGGAGCCCGCACTTTTCAAGAAATGAAGTGGAGGGAGTAGTTAGATAATCTCCAGTGAGAATGATCTACATCATGAAGAAAATATCTTCCCCCAAAATCAACTCTTGATTCATTTCTATGTAGACTTCACATATCATTGTAAACTCATTGTCCAAATAAGAATATTCAATTAACATGAGGCCTATGAGGGCACTTAACCCATAGTCCCCCTCGTGGCTCCGCCACTGATTAGAACTCCACTTGTTCTAACTCCCTATTTATATTTATTTTTTGGCTCGCATGAAGATGATCATGATCATAAGATTGATTTTGATCTACATGATGAAGATATGATTTTCACTAAAATAAGCACATAGATCATCTTCTTATGAAACCCACATAATGTATGGATGGTATTAACACCTTGCTTATTCTAATTAGACCCCATTTACACCGCATGCTGCATACATGGAGGTGAGCTTAGAGTTGATTTTGATCTTAAAAGAAATTATTAATCCCTAGATCGTCTCCACACAGCCCGAGGAAGAGGTGTAAATGACGTGTGAAAAAATGAAAATAAGGTAGAACATGATTCGTTAGATGATGTTGAGTTTTGACTTTTGAGTATGAACACGTACGTAGACCTCTCACCTCTCTTTATGTCTTATCTTTTAAAAGTTGCAACGCATAAAATTTCTCTCCTTTTGACCTTCAAGTCCCACTCTTTTCCGAGATCGGAAAATGCTACAAGCACCTTAGATTTGCACCTTTGCTAATACCTCTGATTATTTACTCAAATTAGACCAAAATTAGATCCCCGTTAGACTAAATTAGACTCAAATTAGACCTTGAGTATGATTTTGTGTGCAAATCCAGGGTGCCTGTAGCATTAACGCTCGGCAGATCCAATATTTACTTTTTTTTGGCATCGGAACTCCTCTCTTACATAACTGCACTATAACATTAAACAGCGCTGCTGTTTAGACCGATGGACTTACAAAACAAATGTCCGACGCTTATGTGGCATGGTAGATCCCCCTGCCACATAAATTAGAAACCCCCTTCATAACACTTTTGGGAGGAAAAAAGTGGTGGATCCCACCCTGCTACATAAGTATCTGACACCAATTTTGTAAACTGGTCGGTCCAAAAAACTTTATTGAGCATTAAATGAGTAATAAGCACATCGTAAGCATGTGCAATATACGTGCACGAAGCTTGGTGGTTTTAGATAACCAAGAAAAATTAAAATATATCCCCATACAAAAAATAATACAAATGTGAGATAAAATTGAAGCACACTGTAATTTCTCAATTTTGTTACTATCCACCAAAATACACCCACTTTTACACCCCATCCTACCACCATCCCATCGCCACCAACACCACCTCCACCCCTACCCCACTGCCACCAACAACAGCACACTCTCTCCACATTTTCCTCTATTCTCTCCATCCCTCTCCCTCCCTCTCTCAAAATATTCCATCACCTAAAAACCCACTCAGATCTAGAATATGATTTCTACCATTGATTGTCAAAACTTTTAGACAAATTCGATCATTAATGGTCGATTTTTTTCGTCATCCTCAACGATTACCACATCTTGGGTTTTTCTTATCTCTCTCTTTATTCTCATTCTCTGGCGTGGTGGTGGTGGCCGTACTGATGGTGTTGGCGGCGGTGGAGAACATGAAAATGGTAGAGATAAAATAATTTCCCCATTTAATTGGTCCCCCAAATCCTATTTGCTTTCGACCCCTAGATTAATAGGATAATACAGGTGTACAGAATATACTGGCGGTCCTGGAGGCGTCCACAAAATATCTGTGTGAATAGGATCTTCTCCAGATTCTCCACCGCCCAATCGGCAAGATGCAACAAATCAAATGATTTCCAAACATTCGATCAAAAGACATTTTACCCCACAACAAAGATTTTATTTCCTATCAAACCATAATCAACTACAAAACAAAATAAATTAAAACAGTAATGAATTAAATTCAAGCTGCTGGTGCAAGAATTTCGTGTCGGTCTGGTAAATCCGCCGGATCGATACGGAAGCGCCGCCTCGAAAAAATCCTTGGAACAGTAACAGTCAAAATCCCATTTGTTGCTTCAGTTCTAATTATTAGGTATTTGCTGTCCTCCACTTCTACTTTGATTTCTTCCTTCCTCACACCTGTCTTACAAAAACAGAGGAACCCAAAAAAAAAAAATTAAATAAATAAAAACCCATTAAAAGAAGAGTTTTTTTGGTAAAAAAAACTGAAATGAAAGTAATCAATTTGATTCTGATTTTACCGGGAAGGTCGGCGGTGTAGACGTGAGATTCTGGGGTTTCGGTCCAGTGAACGTAGTTTTCAGGGGTGATGAAGGAAGGGAAGAGAAAAGGTGCGTTGAAGAATAACGGCAATGGTGGTGAAGGTTGAAATGTGAACTCCATATCTCTCTATTCTTTCTCTCTCTAAAGATTGGATTTTTTGGTGGTGGCGGTGGAAGGGTTGAGGGGAAGAGAAGAAACTGGTTTGAACTTTTTATATACAGAGTTGGGGAGGTTTGGATATTTTGGATTTTGATGGGTGAGATTGGCTGGTTTCCCAACTAAAAATATAAATAAAAAAAACTGCTTTGGTGCTTACGAACCTATGTTGGGCAATTGTGAAATGGAGAGGTGTGGAATTATTGAAAGAAACTGTGAAATGACTAAAATGCCATTCTATCTTAGGGAATGGATTAAAATAATATAATATCTGAAAACAACCTAATCAGACGTGTTTGTTTTTTTATTTTTCTGTTTTCTTTGTTTAAGAACAAAATGGATTGTTTGATTCAGTCACTAACTAAACGTGGACTTAGGTTTTTAGGAATCAGAATCATTTTGGTTGACAACCAAATTACTCTAAGAATCTAACATGTTTAGTTCGTGGTCCAGATACAATCAATTGTTTTTTTTGAAAGTAAGAACACAGAGAAATTTTCAAAAAAAAATAAATAAATATTTTGATTTGTTGTTTTTTGAAACTTCGAAAAAAAAAAATCATTTTCACATTTTCAAATTTTATACCAAATTTGTTTAGTGAGAGTATCAAATTGAAATCGGTAATGGGTGTATACGAAAATGCAAGATCCAAATTCCAAACACACGCAGCAAAAAGAAAATATGTCCCTAGTTAGTTGCCAATCAGATCAGAACCTACTACACTACTCCATGATTTCAAGATATACAAAGGGATCCTATTCTTAAGTTGCCAAAACATAACAAGTAGAAGAAATTTGTGCTTCCATTTTACTTTTGACAGGTAAGCTGAATTTCCCATCTTAGCAGACCAAACAACTCCAACAAAAAAAATCATATAGCAAGAATCCTGCATTGCTTCTCAACAAAAAAACCTTTTTTTTTTTTTTTTGTCCTCCATGTTTCTTATAATTGAGTTAAAGGATTACTGACCATAACTTTGGGAGGCTAAAACTCTTAAGTAATGGATGGCAACAAAAAGAATAACATCAGTTGCCAGATTTCTACAATTTTTGTAAGTTTTCGCAGGCATTACACTTAATATATAGATATGGATAATTGTTCAAAACAAATATATAGATATGGATAAAATACCATCCCAGAGGGAATTGAAGGTACATAGGCAGCAGGAATGCGAACAAATCAACAGCTCATTATGTGAGAGAGATGAATACAGTCAAGCAAATTACATTATCAAACTAGGGACAGGTTCTCAAAATTAATTAAAAAAAATATATAGAATTCTTCAATAAACATGTTACAAATGGTACCTCAAATACTTCTCCCAATTGATCTTCGGAGAGGCAGCGGCAGTGGCAGCGGCATCTATATTAGACCAACCCCATTAACACATTTAGACAGGAAGAATATTCAGTCTTTCACAACCTGATCTCAGTGATCTCATGTATTCACACCAAGCACAAAGCCATTGCTATAACAGGGCAGATTACTCGAAGGCCCTTGATTCCTAACCGGGGAACGAAATGGATTGGGAGCCAAAGGATGTGTAATATGCAAGCCTGCACTTCTAAGGACCTGTTTAGCATTTGAACAGGAAATCTCAGATTGATCAGTGAAGAAAGCTGGTACATTCATGGATTTTATCATTTCAAGAGCTCCACCCCAGCTTGGATGGCTCTCTAACCCACAATTCAGTGCAATGACTACATGGGGAGAAGGCAAATAAGTTGCTTCTTCCTGGTAAACACCTCTCACCAAATTCACTCTCACTCTGCTACTTATCCCCGAAACTGTCCCCGACAAATTCGTCGGAACTTCAGGACCTACCATGACTATCTGTATATTACCCAAACCATTGAGTAGATGCCCAACCTCCGCGAAAGCCGGCATCCAATCCAACTCCCCTTCAGGACCAAGGTAATGCACTATAACCTCTCGTCGTTTCAGTAGAATGTTTTTTGAACTGATACTTAGAGTTACTAGAATGTAATAAACTGTCAATGGGTGTGAAAGTATGGCTGCAACAGGGCTTGACATCGGCAGAGACCGAAGATTGTAATACTCAGACCAACTTGAGAGATTTACAGGATTCGAAACCCCATTTCGAAGATGGTTAGGGAAAGTTGAATCATGAGGATAAAAATCATAATCTAGACCACCCCATGAATCTGAAAACTCACTGTTAAGTGGAAGAAGACCAAATGGGCAGTGAGAATAACAATTACACTTTCTCCTCCACATTCCCTTCTGATGAACACCAACTGATTCAAGCCATTTACATGGGTTTTCAGCAAAACAGGGGAAAATGAAGATCTTCATTTCTAATTCCTCTTCTCTTTCCATCATAGCCTTATAAAGACCACACATACTCTTGTGGGTTTCCTTCCAATGCTGCTTTTGACAGATAGATCCACAATAAACAGCCGCACGACATCGCCCGCAACAGAGAGATTGTTCAGAATGAACTTCCTTTTCACACATTGAACATTGCCTTAACCCCATAGAAATTTTCGAATTCAAATCAATGAAGGTTTCCTCTTCGGGTGGCTCTGCATATTTGGTTGGAGTAGAACTAGCAGAAGATGTAAATTTCTCCTCATAAGCCTGACCAGGTGGATGTGAAACAGTAACAGCAACAAGGTCCCAACTTTTAGCCATTTCTGGTGGCCATTGAACATCAACTGTTTCAATAAACGGTCCAAAATTCATCATTCTCGACCATTTTGGAGCAAATTCTTTATCTTCTTGAAGAACTGGATGAACCAAAGCAATTGCTTTCATGAAAGCGTAAACAAATCTAAGCTCTTCAAGAGTAGGGTTTCTAAAGCTAAGTCCACCTGTTGGAGTACAACGAGCAATATCAATTACAGGAAACAGATTAGTACCTGATTCTTCCAATGACAAACTTCTAATCATTCTCCGATTTGAGGGAAACATCATTGATTCCTTTTCAAAAGTTACCCTTAAAAGTTCTATATTTGGAACCCTAATTGTCTCTCTAGAACCAGTCATCTTCTGAGCATCATTTTCAGATCGAAACAGTTGGAAACCTAAATCTCCACCTTCACCACCAATGAACTGAGCACAAGGAAAAGGTTGTTTCTTACTTGTCCAATCGGAGTCTTTACCGACCCGAATACCAAACAAATGACCCGATCGTAGTCTCTTCCATGGATCAGTTCTGTACAAAGCTGCTGAAGCTTTGAAAAGAGATCTGATGAAAGTAGGAGAAATCCCGTCGACTTTCAGTAGACAGGTTCCGGATCCAGGACCGAGTCCTGGACCGGTTCCGAACTGTTCATTGAATTTTGCGAATAGATCCTTCAAATGCACATCCATGGCTCAAAAAATGAAGTTGCCTTAAACCCTATCAAAATCTCAATCTCTCCAAAAAATTCTTAGGGAAATAGGATCTGAAACCCTAATCAGAAAATTTTGAAGAAATTTAGAAAGGTAAAGCTGGTTCAAAAGGAAAGTGAAATACAGTCTCCTACAGTCAACTGTTGAAGAAGTTAAGAGGAGTCGATCTGAAACTATTCGGCTGTAGAATTGGACAGATAATGAAGATCGAATTGCAGAAAAATATTAGAAAAGAAATTCAGAATTAAAGTCAAGATTCGAAGGAGGAAACGAAGTGAGTGAGTAGAGAAAATGGAGACTAGTTTTGAGTCGAGCGATGACTGGAAGTGGAACGAACAAATTTGTTTTGATGCAAGTCTGTAAGGCTAGGAGTATTTGGCCAATGGCAACACACTGAAACTGGGAANTTTTAATTAATTTTTAATGTTAACGGAGTTAACTTGGAGTTAAAAAGTGGTTAAGTAAATATTTAATAGTTATTAAGTGGAGGACAAGTGGCACTATTCCAGCTAAGGGACAGATATGGGACAGGAAATTTGGGGCCAGAGGATTTGGACTCGTCTGTAAGGCTAGGAGGAGGGTATTTGGCCAATGGCAACACACTGAAACTGGNAACCAGTCATCTTCTGAGCATCATTTTCAGATCGAAACAGTTGGAAACCTAAATCTCCACCTTCACCACCAATGAACTGAGCACAAGGAAAAGGTTGTTTCTTACTTGTCCAATCGGAGTCTTTACCGACCCGAATACCAAACAAATGACCCGATCGTAGTCTCTTCCATGGATCAGTTCTGTACAAAGCTGCTGAAGCTTTGAAAAGAGATCTGATGAAAGTAGGAGAAATCCCGTCGACTTTCAGTAGACAGGTTCCGGATCCAGGACCGAGTCCTGGACCGGTTCCGAACTGTTCATTGAATTTTGCGAATAGATCCTTCAAATGCACATCCATGGCTCAAAAAATGAAGAAGCCTTAAACCCTATCAAAATCTCAATCTCTCCAAAAAATTCTTAGGGAAATAGGATCTGAAACCCTAATCAGAAAATTTTGAAGAAATTTAGAAAGGTAAAGCTGGTTCAAAAGGAAAGTGAAATACAGTCTCCTACAGTCAACTGTTGAAGAAGTTAAGAGGAGTCGATCTGAAACTATTCGGCTGTAGAATTGGACGGATAATGAAGATCGAATTGCAGAAAAATGTTAGAAAAGAAATTCAGAATTAAAGTCAAGATTCGAAGGAGGAAACGAAGTGAGTGAGTAGAGAAAATGGAGACTAGTTTTGAGTCGAGCGATGACTGGAAGTGGAACGAACAAATTTGTTTTGATGCAAGTCTGTAAGG